>JAMKCH010002246.1:0-94925 GCA_023653785.1 Ophioderma brevispina | reverse complement strand
TTACAAACTACCCATCAGAAAAAAATGTCAACTTGAGGAGAAAAGCTTCCCGATCATGTCCGATGCCCTCAAACTGAGAATGTTTCACCTCCCCAGCGCCACATATCTCTGACTTTCTAATGACGTTGGAAACACATTCAACCATGTGTTCTAGGAATAAGTTGTATTAACAGTATCCAATGTACGAAAATACACAATATCGCGTAGTCAAATTCGCCGTGTAAAATAAAAGTAACCGATAAACCAGTAGTGAATGACATTATTTTTATTGTACAAATGCTGATTTGTACATATTTGTGAAAAATAGCCATAAGTTATTTTATTTCAACATTTTCGTCGGGGTTTATTCTGCACAAATCACCCTGTGTTTTTTAGTTTGACTTTCAAAATGGTGACTTCCATTGCATTGGTGGTCCAAGTCAAATTGGGCTCAAAAACTGCTGATTAAAATTGGCAGTTTCATCATGGATCAATCTCTTCACGAACTCTATTAATCACTTCATGTTGAAGCTACCGGTCTTCACTTGAAGGGCATTACCGTTGCTGTATCAGAAAGAGGACCATGGTCAACCTCCCAGCCAACCGAAAGATCATAGCTGCTAAAAACATTCAGCAAGCGCCATGTATATTTTACGTTGGAAATACCTTTCCCAAATTCGTCTCTCTTTTGTATGTCTGTTGTCACAGAGTGTTTGAGTATTGTATAGATGAAAACGTCACCTGAAAATAGAAAGGGGAAAAGAAAAGAAAAAAAAAGCTTTTCCTGATCGACCGACCCAATTTCTTAAAATCAGTTGTGGACAAGCAAACATTTTTTATGGCCTCATTGTGTTCTGCATGTGTATATCTCTCAAACACAAAGTTCTTGGGAACAATTAGGCAATTTTTGCTAACCTCCTACAAAAATTTTGGTGAAATTACAAATTTGAATTGTTTTACCACATTCATTATAACAATGTATCTGTATCTCATTACATTACAAGACGGCCGTCAGCCGTCTTGTTCTGTTTTTGATGCGTTCTTTCTTTACACAGCCGATTGCAAATCGGCTGTGTTCTGTTTTACTAGCGTTCATCTTTCTTTCTGTCAATGTGCTTATAGCTCAGTAGTGGCTTGACCAATAGTGACCAGGTTTGCACCAAATGACCGCTCAGTGAACCATCACCTGCCATATGACTTTGACCCCCATCTGACCTTTGACCTCGTCACAGGGTTCAAATATGTCATTTAATTCGCAAAAATATCTTCTTTTACAGGATTATGCCGATATCAACTAAACTTGTTCAGAGGAACCACCGACCCATGCTACATATAGGGTGTTCAGGAATAAGGAGTCATTAAGGGGTCACTTCCGGTCAAAAACAATTTTGATCAAGGTCATCTGGGGTCACAGGGGTCAAAAGTTCATTTTTACAAAATACGCTACTCCATCGACAGATAACATTGCCTGTTCACGTGACTCATGCATACGAAGCAGCTTGAGATCCTTCACCAAAGTTCATAGGTCACAGGGGTCAAGGTCATTAAGGGTTCACTTCTGGTCTGAGTACCCTCGACTGTGTTCAGATCTGTAGACAGATCTAGTTTCTTCTTCTTCTGGCAACATTTGCGTCTAGCTCAGTCATGGTTTTGACATATTCTGACCAGACATATACCAAATGACCTCTGCGTCGTCAATTTCATGTCATATGACTTTGACCCCTGTCTGACCTTTGACCTGGCCACAGGCATCAAATATGTAATTTAATTGCCAAAAATATCTTCTTCTACAGGATTATGCCGATATTAACTAAACTTCTTCAGAGGAACCACTGACCCATGCTACATATAGGGTGTTCAGGAATAAGGAGTCAAAGGTCATTAAGGGGGTCATTTCCGGTCTGAAAGCCAAAATATGTAATTTAATTGGCAAAAATATCTTCTACAGGATTATGCCGATATCAACTAAACTTGTTCAGAGGAACCACTGACCCATGCTACATATAGGGTGTTCAGGAATAAGGAGTCAAAGGTCATTAAGGGTCACTTCCGGTCAAAAACAAAAGATATTTAAAAATTTTCAAAATTTTTATCTCAAAATGTAAACATAGCAGAGTAACATAACCTTCAGATGTGCATGTATGTTAGCCAATGTTTGCAAGGTATTTTTATTTTGGGGGTCAAAGGTCATTTACAGGTCATTTCCGGTTTTGAGCTATATAACTTTAAGAATTTTTATCTCCAGAACTAAGCAATGCAGATTTTTTAAATTTAAACTGGAACAATGCATTTTTGCTGTGTACATGAGGTTTTTTTATATTGGGGTCAAAGGTCATTAAGGGGTCAAATGGTCAAATGTGTCAAAAAATGCTAAAAATAAGACCAAATTGGCTATATCTCAGCCTATAGAGCACAGATAAAGCCTGTTATTGCTGCAGCGATGTAACATTAATAGTAGAGTAGGTCTATGATAGTATTGGCCCCAAAGGTCAAAGTTCAAGGTCAAAGTTCAAGGTCAAAATTTACAAACAAGCTCCAATTGAGCTGAAATTTGTCAGGGATAATCCCCGTCACATCATAAATACAAAACAAGTACAGTTGACCCCATCCATGACCCAGGGGTCAAATTCCTGACATGTTTGGATTGAGTTGAAACTCAATAATAATGATCCTTGTAACGTTGTTAACACACAAAAAATACATTTAACGACATCTGTGACACATTGATCAAGTTATTAGGCATGGGGTCAAAGGTCATTCAGATGTTATTCCAGGCCGTCTTGTTCGCCATGTCTACCGCATGGCTAGTTCATTTTGGGGTTAAAACCATTGCAAAGAAACTGTTGAATTGCCATAACAAAAACATACCCGTACTTAAAGGTGGTTGTTCCGATTTATGTGTATCATGTTCTCTATGAGAGCCTGGCACTTGTATACACATACTACCAAGTATTGTGGGAAACAAACTTGCAGTTTTTTTATAGTAGAAGAGATAATGCACATTGTAAGGCCCTATTCCCTGCTGTGCTAATATTGATGGTTAACCATCAATGGTGGTATAAACATGTGATATGAATATTCATTTTTTGTGAGCCACCGACTACAGCTAAAAGGATCCGTTGTCATTCTGCATGTTTGTTTGTGTGTACATGCGTGCATGCATGTGTGTGAGAGAGATAAAATTATTAACCATCTATTTTGAAATCAAATACTCCCTTCTCCTATGGTATTGGATGGATTTTAATGATACTGGGACAAATGATCATTGGGTGGGCTGTTGGTACACAAGAGGTGGTTGCCAATTTTATGTATGCAGAGAGTCTATACAGTATGCATGATACAAAAAAATTGAGATGAATTCCTTACATTGTTTTACTCCTAGCTGGCATTTTCTGCTTAATAATATTAAAGGGGCATTTCATGATCCACAGCCTCATCCCCCGACTTACCTCAAAAAAGTTGAGATTTTTAATATCGTCTGAACCATTAACATTAGTAATCCATGTGTACCTACCTAATCTTACGTGCAAATTTAGTTGTAGCTGAAAGAAATTTGAAATTTTGTTCTGTCCGTAAACGGACAGAAATTATAGTATAGTGGCCTATGGGACCGTGGAAACAAGCATTTGCTCATAACACAAAACTGCAAGGTCAGGATCAACAAAAAAAAAAAAAGGTGAATAAGCTTTTCTCAAGGATATCTAGTGAACAATGAATAAAACAGAAGGTGACTGCTGGAATCACAAAATGCACCTTTAAGATTATCTTACATTTGCCAAACCACCTACCATGTGTTGTCTGGTTGGTGCATTCAAGCATTAGGCTGTTAGAGCATTTTCTCATGAATGTATTTTATATTGCATTGCAGCTAAGTGAGATGAACTAGGACGCCATCCTGCTGGTGTTTTTGCAAACCACCAGGACCTGCCAAATGCATTGCCTTGGTGTGAGGTTGCAGATAAGCTAGGACTCCCCAACATGCCGACCACTACGACACGTAAGTCTGTCAGGATTCTGTGTTTCAAGCTGTAAGTCATAGTTGCCTTGAGTAACTGGCAGAAAACAGTAGACTTGATTACATAAACTACTATTTTACATACGAGTTTCCTGGGTTACCACCCCGCCCCACCCCCCCCCCCCCCCCCCCCCCCACCCCGGCCATCCACTTTTGGTCGATTGGCTCATTACATAACACAACATGAGAATGCCCTCTGATAACCAATCAAAATAGTGCGTCTTTATTCTGTGAAAAACCTCACTGCTATTCGTTACATATCTCTGATTTGTTCAGATACATGATATTACCTTCCAAGTAACCAATCAAAATAGTGCTTATATGTGATCGATAGGCAGGTAATGCCTGGGGTTAAAACAGGATTAATTAGTTTTTACCTTTCCAAAGAGGCTGATCAGGCAGGGATCCTAAATAAATCGGTATAGGACACTCGATCAACGAAGTCGGATGCATACTGAATGAAATTTGTGACTCGGGGATCGCCGGGTGACGTGGTGGCGTGTCCCATTACGTCATTTCCCGTCCATACGTCATACTGCGTCGAGGCTATTAGGTGGACTCTCATCTAAAATGGTGCGCATCACTATCGAATCGAAATCTTCTATTAGCACAAGCTATGAAAAAACATGTGCTCCCTGCTGAATTTTACCAGTGAACTTTCTTCCATAGAATTAAACAGAAGCAGCAAATTGTTTGTATTATTGAATAGCCCAGCAACATAACCCATTTCCTTTCACATCCTGCGGCGTCCTTGCAAAAGCAGAGCTGGTTTTATCGCTTTGCTGTGCAAGCACACGTACATGAAAATCTGTGTGCACAAGGTTATGTTTCAGTGTTGGGCATTTTCAACCGTGTTCCACGGTCTGAACATGCCAGTTTGTGCTGCAATAATATGTCTAAAATCAATCCGATGCAAAAAACATATATCTCCTAAAAAAGTCCTGTATCCTGTTGTACAAACTCTCCAGAGACCCCCTATATTTTGCTTAAGAAAAGATGGACAAGAGCCTTGTTTAGGGTTTATCAAAGAAGTCTCCTTTTATATTGGTATGTCACAAAGCACAAGCTTTAGTGACATGACAATTAACCTGTGACCCCTAGGTAACCCCCCCCCCAAAAAAAATACTGCAAAAGACAGACTTTGGGCATTTTTGCGAGTTGAATTTGTTGTAATGCATGTATAATCAATCAGCTGTCCCCCAATAGTACAGAGTTGTTTCTCTGCATTAACAACATTGTTATAGATGGATAAAGAACTGCAAAGTGTAAACAAAACAAGATTGCTCATACTGCATGATTCATAGCACCACCAGTAGGAAACCGGAACAATGCTCCATGTGTGGGTGGATCATGGCCTTGACCTTGATTCCATCATTGCGCTGTGCTATGGCATGGTTCAGTAACTCCCATTCAACAATGTATTTGGAAAATACACCCTCAGGTTTTTATGATACCCAGAATGAACAAGGTCAGTTCATGTTTATAATAAGGGTACATGAACAGCTCATGAACTGTATCCTTGGGGATGAGCATATTGTAGCTCATACTGAATATTTTTGTGAGGTCAATTGGTCAAATAGGTTTTTAGTCATGTACCTGTGCAACAATAAATCTATAAATAGTCAAAATGGGTGTTTTCATAGTAAAGGTACCTAAAATGTAACATTGTATCAAAATTGAAAGCTGACTAAACAGCATTTTGTAAACTACTTTCTTGATTAGAGAATAAAGGTATGATTTTGGGAACCGGTACTCTCTTTGCGACGAATTGAACCCAAGGCGATACCATTATTTTAAGTGACAGAACGAGGCCGGAGGCCGAGTTCTTCCACGCAAAAATAATGGTGTCGCCGGGTTCAATTCGTCGTAAAGAGAGTACCGGTTCCCAAAATCATACCTTTATTCTCATTCTTAAATAGCTTTATCATTTAAGGTCATCTTTAACCCAATTTCGCGAAGCTTTACGGCTTAAATACAACAAGAAAGGACTGCCACCACCCAGTGACAACAATCGAACAACCCGTTGAACGCAACGATCATACGCAACGAGACGCAACGTTGGCAGGCGCGCGCGAACGTAGCAAAACGCAGTATGACGCGAGCACTTCAACCTAAAAATAACATCAATACGCAGCGCGTACTACCTGGGTTCAATTAAACGAATTGAACCCGGGCATCAGCCAATGAAATTGCTTACATTTACACAGCTGTTTAAGAATACTTTTTCCAACTGAGGAATTGACAGAAAAGGAAGAAAACGGTAGTGTTCTGTTTTACTAGCTTCATTTTCTTTCGGTAAATTTGGGAGGATGACGCATCGTAGGGGATGAAGGGAAAAAGAGTGACCAGGGTTGCACCAAAGGACCCCGCCCTCCGCTCAGTGAATAACCATCACCTGCCATGATGGACTTTGACCCCCCATCTGACCGTTGAACCTCGTCACAGGGTTTCAAATATGTCATTTATTCGCCAAAAAGATTCTTGTTTACAGGATTATGCCGTATCAACTAAAATTGTTCAAAGGAACCACCGACCCATGCTACATATAGGGAGTTCAGAATAGGGAGTCATTAAGGGGTCACTTCCGGTCAAAACATTTTTGTCAAGGTCATCTGGGGAACAGGGGTCAAAGTCATTTTACAAAAACTTACGCTAACTGTTTTCGAGTTCGACAGATAACATTGCCTGTTCACGCTGACTCATGCATACGAGCAGCTGAGATCATTCACCAAAGGTAATAGGTCAAGGGGTCAAGGTCATTAGGGGTTCACTTCTGGTCTGAGTTTACCCTCGAACCGTGTTCAAGATCTGTAGAAAGATCTAGTTGCTTCGGTATTCTGGCAACATTTGCGTTCTAGCTCAGTCATGGTTTTGACATATTCTGACAAGACAATACCAAATGACCTCTGCGTCGTCCAATTTAATGTCATAATGAAGTTGACCCGTCTGAACCTTGTGACCTGGCAACAGCATCAAATATGTAAGTTAATTGCCAAAAATATTTTGTACAGGATTATGCCGATATTAAATAAACTTTTAAGAGGAAACCACTGACCATGCTTCCCTGTAGGGTGTTCGGGATTAAGGGTCAGAGGTCATAAGGGGGTTCAGTTCCAGTCTGAAGCCAAAATATGTAATTTAATTGGCAAAAAATATGTCTACAGGATTTATGCGATATCAGACCTAAACTGTTCAGAGGAAAACATGAAACAGGCGACATAGAGGGTGTTCAGGAATAAGGAAGGTCAAAGGTCATCTAAGGGGTAACTTCCGGTAACAAACAAAGATATTTAAAATTTTCAAAATTTTTATCTCAAAATGGAAAACTAGCAGAGTACATAAACTTTAAGATGTGCATGTAGGTTAGCCAATGTTTGCAAGGTTATTTTTATTTTGGGGGTTTCAACAGGTCATTTCCGGTCATTTCGGTTTGAGCTATTAGGTTCATGTTTTTAAACCTGTGGCACCAGTATAATGGTGGGGTTTTGTGCATTTCACACCCCATCCTACAAAACTTTGGTTGCATGTATTGTCTACAATGATCTGTAGGAAAGATTCATATTGGGCTTATTTGAAAGCTTAATGTATTAAGCTTTAAATATAAGCCAAAATAAATAAAAAATGGGTTTTATCTCAGCTAATTGCTACAGTTCGTTAGTCATAATGAGGTCTGGGGTGGGGGTGTGGTAGAGGAGGATTGTTAGAGGATGTGAGGGGAGCGAGTATATCAATGACAGGGCAGCAGTATTTACCTAAAAAAGCATGCTTCGTGTTGTGTCAACTTTTGCAGTTGTGTAATAAAGTCCATTTTGCTCCAATATAATTTAAAACAATGGTCAATTAATACTAGTTAATGAGGTTTATAATTACAGATTCGACATTGTGAACTGCGCGAACTGTAATTGCATGGGTTTAACTGTTCATTGAAAAAAGTAAATAGGCCTGACCGGTATAACAGGAAGAGAAAGATTATGTAGGACTAATTTATTCCATTTAATTAGTACCCAATTAAATGACGAAGGACAGGATTACCTCCATCCCTCTTTCCGACCTTGCCACCCCCCCAACCTCCTTCACCCCTCCCTTTCCCATCCTTTCTCTCTTATCTGCCTCTTAACTCTCTATTTAACAACCTGCCTCCACCTTGTTACACCTACCTACCTCACATCTTTTTCTCATTGATTCACTTCGTCTTTGGATCGTCTATTCTCTCCATCCCTGTGCGTCCTCCCTAACTTATTTCCAGACCGTCGAGCTTTCTGCCATGCTGTTCTTGTTCTCATTACAATACCCCAGTAAACTGAAATGTAATTCTGAGGTTTAAAACACATGCTAAAATCCACATTTCAAAACAGGAAGTGCAAACTTGGACAAATAGGTATCTTGAAAGCATTGCTCACGTCTTTGGGAAGGTAGGGCATGACTTACTTTGGGATTAGATAACATAGAACCTCTTTAAATACTCTTGGGATTGGGGGAATTCCAAATAATTGCTCTACAGGTGTATCATGTGGTATTTAAGGGGATGCTTATTCTTACATTAAAAATAACGGCATTTTTAATCACCCTGTGTGTGTCTTGTTCGGATAAACTAAGTTACTATTTGATTATTTACAAATAGTTCATTATATTGGTGGTTTTCAGATCTGCCATATCTGACCTCATCAAATATTAGGCTACATTGCGTTTGTACAAGGGTCATTGAAAATGTTGTATTACGGGCTGTATATTTATTTGTAACTTCTGATCAGATAATGTATTTATAACACCCTGTATCACGGTGTTGCGTATAATGTTGGAAGAACCAATCAAGAAAACAGCAAACCAACAAAAAAACCCTTGGTAAAATCATCGGGGAAAAAAGCAATTACATGCATTTGCAGGACAGTTTGTGTACTTTTGATATTATCTCAGTAACCACAAACACCACTACCACCTCACTCAACCCGAAAGCCACAGTTTCACACACCCTATATGTTCAATACAAATACAGGTACACTGTGTGATAATTTGGAAGTGACATAAATAAATATCACAAGGTGGTATCCAGTCAAAAGTTAACCTCCTTCCGTTTGATTCAATTGCCAATTTAAAGAAGTTTGAAAAACATAAAAAACCCTAGCGTTTTTTTTTTTTAACACCACTGTATATATGATAGAACAATTAATAGAGAAAAAAATTTGATATGGCCTGCGGTTGGGTATGAGCAAGCTACATTAGCAAACATACATTTAATTCCTATATTTGCCTGATGTGTACTATAGATGGCAATAGTAACCACATTTTTACATGTTTGTGTTTGTTTAACCCGTATATATGAGGTCACCCTGGCATATTGACTTGATATTATACTTTTAAGAATCCTTGTTCCATAGGCTTCCAGAAAATATATTACTTTTATATAGTTCAGGGTGTAAACTTTTTGAGCTTATAATGTAAATGGTAAAAAAGGGGCCCATAACTTCTGAAAAGGCACATGCACACCAAAGTGGGGTCCCAGGTGAAAAAAAATGACCATAACCTAGAATTTTTATCTCCCAGACTAAGCAATGCGATTTTTAAATTTAAACTGAACAAGCATTTTTGCTTGTTGTGTAGATGAGGTTTTTTTATATTGGGGTCAAAGGTCATTAAGGGGGTTCAAAATGGTCAAATGTGTCAAAAAATGCAAAATAAGACCAAATTGGCTAATCTCAGCCTATAGAGCACAGATAAAGCCTGTTATTGCTGCAGCGATGGTAAACAGTAAAGTAGAGTAGGTCTATGATAGTATTGGCCCCAAAGATCAAAGTTCAAGGCAGTTCAGGTCAAAATTACAAACAAGCTCCAATGTGAGCTGAAATTTGTTCAGGGATAATCCCCGTCACATCATAAATACAAAACAAGTAAGTTGACCCCATCCATTGACCCAGGGGTCACGTTATATGGGGTTAAAAGGTTCAAATTCCTGACATGTTGATGAGTTGAAAAACTCATAATAAATGATCCTATGGAACATGTAAAAACCCCACCAAAAATGACATTTAAGACATCTGTGAGCACATTATCAAGTTATTAGGCCATGGGGTCAAAAGGCATTCAAGATTGTTATTACAGGGCCGTCGTGCGCCATGTCTACCGCATGGATAGTTAATTTTGGGGGTAAAACCATTGCAAAGGAAACTGTTGGAATTGCCATAACAAAAACATACCGTTACTTTAAAAGGTGGTTGTTCCGATTTATGTGTATCCATGTTCTCTATGAGAGCTGGCCACTTGTATACACATACTACAAGTATTGTGGGAAAACAAACTTGCAGTTTTTTTCTATCGTAGAAGAGATAAGCACATTGTAAGGCCCTATTCCCTGCTGTGCTTAATATTGATGGTTAACACGCAATGGTGGTATACACTGTGATAGGAAATTCATTGTTTGTGAGGGCAACACGAACAGCTAAAAGGAATCCGTGGTCATTCTGATGTTTGTTTGTGTGTAATGCGTGCAGCATGTGTGTGAGAGAGAATAAATTATTAACCATCTACTTTGAAATTCAAAAATTACTACCTTCTCCTATGGTATTGGATGGATTTTTATGAAATGGGACAATGATCAGTGGGTGGGCTTTGGGTACACAAGAGGTGGGTGCCAAGTTTATGTAGCAGAGGTCTATACCAGTTGCATGAAAAAAAAAATTGAGATGAATTCTTACATGTGTTTACTACTAGTATGCATTTTCTGTTAATAAATATTAAAGGGGGCATTCATGATCCACAGCCTCATCCCCCGAACTTACCTAACAAAGTTGAGGATTTTTAATATCGTCTGAACCATTAACATTAGTAATCCAGGTGTACCTAACCTTAATCTTACGTGCAAATTTAGTTGTAGATGAAGAAAATTGAAATTTGTTCTGTTCGTAAAGGACAGAAATTATAGTATAGTGGCTATGGGACTGTGGGAAACACGCATTTGATCATAAACAAACGGCAATGGTCAGGGATCAACAAAAAAAAAAAAAAGGGTGAATAAGCTTTTCTCAAGGATATCTAGTCGGGAAAACAATGAATAAAAACAGAAGGTGAATGCGGGAATCACAAAATGCACCTTTAGATTATAGCCCCGATACAGTTGCCAAACCACCTACCATGTTTGTCTGGTGGGCATTCAAGGGCATTAGGCGTTAGAGGCAGTTTACTATGAATGGTATTTTATTATTGCTTGAGCTAAGTGAAGATGAAACTGAGGGACGCTCTGCTGGTGTTTGCAAACAAAACAGGGACCTGCCAAATTGCAATGCTTGTGGTGAGTTGCAGAGAACGCTAGGACTCCCAAACTGCCGAAAAAAACTAGAAAGTAAGTCTGTCAGGATTCTGTGTTTCAGCTGTAAGGCATGTGTGCTGGAGTAACTGGCAGACACAAAGTAGACTGATTACATGTACTATATTACATACGATGTTTTCTGGGTACCCCCCACTGACCCCCCCCCCCCCCACCGGCAAATTACACTTTGTCTGATTGGTCATTACCACAACATGAGAGGGACCCTCGGAGTAAACCAATCAAATAGTTGCTTGTATGTGAAATAAAACCATACTGCTATTCTTACAGTATCTCTGATTGTTCATTACATGATAATTACCTTCCAAGTAACCATCAAAATAGTGCTTAGATGTGGATAGATAGGCAGGTAATGCCCAGGGGGTTACAGGATAATAGTTTTACCTTCCAAGGGGGGGATAGGGATCCTAAATGAAATCGGGAAAGGACACTCGATCAACGAAGTGGAGGCATACTACATGAAATATGTGACAGGGGAATCGCCGGGGGTAGTGGTGCTGTCCCCATTAAGGCTTCCCGATCCTACGTCAGTAACTGCGTCGAGGCTATTAGGTGACTCATCTAAAATTGGTGGCGATCCTATCGATATCGAATCTTCTATTAGCACAAGCTATGAAAAAAACATGTCCCGCTGCTGAATTTGAACCGAGTGAAACTTCTGCCACGAATTAAAACGAGAAGCAGCCAAAATTGGTGTATTGATAGCCCTAAGGAGCATAACCCTTTCTTTCACATCCTGCGCGTCCTTGCAAGCAGAGCTGTGTGTTATCGCTTCTTGGCATGTGCAAGAAACCGTACATGAAAATCGTTGTGTCAAAGGTTATGTATCAGGGTTGCATTTCACAGTGTTTCCACTGTATGAACGCCAGTTTTTGCTGCAATAATTATGTGAAAACAATCGATGGAAGGAAAATAATCTCTAAAATTCCTGTATTCTGTTGTACAAAACAACTCTCCCGATGACCCTGATAATTTTGCTTAAGAAAAGAGGGACAAGAGGCTTGTTAGGGTTATCAAACGAAGTTCCATTTTATATGGGAGGTCACAAGCCCAACGCTTCGGGCATTACAATGTCACCTAGGGTGAACCCCCCCCCCACCAAAAAAAATAATGACACAGGACTTGCATTGCGAGTTGAATTGGTTGTTGCATGTATAATCAAGCAGCTGTCCCCCAAAGTTACAGGGTTGTTTCTCTGATTAACAAACATTGTTTTAGAGGGTAAAGAACTGGAAGTGTAAACAAAAACAAGGATTTATCATACTGCATGTTTTCATAGCACACCCGTAGGAACCGGAACAATGATCATGGTGGGTGCAGTCAATGGGCCTTGACCTTGATTCAATCATTGCGCTGTGCTATGGCATGGTTCAGTAACTTCAATTCACCAGTGTATTTGGAACAACCCCCTCAGGTTTTTTATGATACCCAGAATAGAATGAACTAAGGGTCAGTTCAGTTTAGATAAGGGTACATGAACAGCCATGAAAAAAGCTCATGAAAACTGATATCCTTGGGGATGAGCATATTGTAGTATAAGAATATTTTTGTGAGGGTCAATTTGAGGTTTTCAAATAGTTTTATCATGTACCTGTGCAACAATTTAAATCTAGAAATAGTCAAAATGGAGTGGTTTTTTCATAGTAAAGGTACCTAAAAAATGTAACATTTGTATCAAAATTGAAGCGACCACCCCCTTAAACAAGGCATTTGTAACTACTTTCTTGATTTCGAGAATAAAGGTTATGATGTTGGTTGGAACCGGTACTCTCTTCACGAATTGAAACCCAAGGCGATACCAGTATTTTAAGTGGCAGAACGAGTGTTGAGGCCGGAGGCCGAGTCTTCCACGCAAAAATAACGGGTCGACGGGTCAATTGTCGTAAAGAGGTTTACGGTTCCCAAAATATACTTGATTCTCCATTCTTAAACAGCGTTATCATTTTAAGGTCATCTTTACACCATTTCGCGAAAGCTTTACGGCTTAAAAATACAACAAGAAAGGACTGCCACCACCCAGTGACAACAATCGAACCACCCCGTTAACGCAACGATCAGAGCAACGAGACGCAACGTTGGCCGGCGCGCGGAACGTAGCAAAACGCAGGTATGGGCGAGGCTTCAACATAAAAAAATAACATCAATACGGCGCGCGTTACTACCTGGGTTCAATTAAACGAATTGAAACCCGGGCAGTCAGCCAATGAAATTGCTTACTTGACCACAGCTGTTAAGAAGACTTTTTCCAACTGAGGCATGACAGAAAAGGAAGAAAAAAACGGTAGTGTTCAGACGATGTGAAATCTCCATTTAATTATGTGGTGTAGTTTAATTGGCGTAAGGACAGTAACAACTAAAATATTCAATTTTGGTTTGTTATAGGTTGCCTTCGGTCTACTCATTTTGAAGGGCATGTTAGGTTACTTGTACTTGTTACAGAAATGCAAAAACACGCAATATTTGAATTTTTTTGGTTTTCTGATTCACCAAAAGCACTGATTGGCCTTTAAAGTCGGGACTCAGAGAGTTTTGACTATAATTTTTTAAAATAATGATTTAAAAATGATCAATAGAACTAAAGATAGTCACCTCGACCATGCTCAATCCAAAGTTTGAGATGAATCGGGTTTTCGGTTTGAGCAGGTAAACGTTATGTGCTATATAAAACAGTGCCATCTCGGATTAATGTGATAACAAAATTTCGGGATCCGGAAATTTTTTTCAACAAAGTTGCGATTTTATATATGAAGGACTTCGATTTGAGCTTAGCTATTTCACACAGTGATTAGTATATGGACAAGGCATTAGTACATGCCAAAAAAAACACCACTGTTTTGAAAATTGAGGCGGCCCTCACGGGAAAAAATCTCTGAGTCGGCCCTTAAAGGCAGGAAGGCACATAGGGTTTCACTTGTCCACTGTTGATTGCTGAGTTGTTGTTGTCAGTTGTCTGAAAGGGTTAATCATTTGCCTGTAATATCCAACATTACTTCGCGGATTAAACCAAAACTTGAGACAATAGGTGCAACTTGGGATCCTCATTGTTAAGGTCAAAGGTCAACATACCAAGGTCAAAGGTCTTCATACCAAGGGTCAAAAGGTCAGGACCAAGGGGCAAGGTACAACAAAGGTCAAAGGTATTATACCACAGGTCAAAAGGCACTTTGTCGCCAAGAAACTTAGTAATCACTTTTCTGTCTGTCCATCTGTCGTCGGTTCTCTTCGTGTAAAAAAAAATGCTTCGGTACAATTTATCTGGAGTTACGTAAGGGCTACGGTGATGTTGAAATAGGTGAAAGAACGGGTACGAAGAATGGGGTTCTCGACCTGATTAGATTCGGGGGCGTAAAATTGGCTAAATTAAGTATCTACGGACATCGCGGATAAGGAGTGAAGAGGCCCTCTATATCATAATAGTTATTATTTCACAACAATTGAGTTGGTGTCTGTCAACTACTTTATCATGTACGCAAGGTGTTTTTTCTCCCCACAAATACACTTGTATCAAGGGAAAAAAAAATGAGGGGGAAAAAGTCTGGGAAACTTCAGGGGCATGCTCTCTGGAAAAAGGAAAGCTTAGACATGTCTCCAATTCAATGACCACTTATTACTTAAATGAAGAAAAACAGGAAGATGTCGCATAGTGACTTTGTTTTATAGAGCTTGTAAATGACGTCTAGACATGCCTTTTGTCCCTAATAAGCTACAAAGAGGTACACGCGGCAGCCCTTATAACAATACCCCAAATACCCTTAGCTTAAGCTACTGAGATTGGGAATATATAAATGTCTTCACACAAAGCAGGCTTCTGTGGAATAAGCAAAATTGGCCCGCAATAAAAGCAGGCCATGACTGCGCTATTGATATCATGGAGGAAAAGTACCAGCACTATGACAGATAATAAAAATAACAATTCCCATGGCACAGTTCAATAGCTTTCTTCACATTGTATTGAGCAAATACATCACCTTGTATTGTAGTATGCATTTATGATACCAGAACATGCATGCTAGCTGTTGTTAAGTACCATCCGGCTACTGAACTGAAGCTCTTGGTACGCGATTAGCATGCCTACCACTAGTTAGGTGGTATGGTAATGTATGTAATAGGTTGTTGTTGTTGTATAGCAATTCCATTTAGTGTTCAGGCCCCCATAAAACAAAAAAGCCCAAAATGAGGTCTTTTCCCCCCCCAAAACAAAGAAGGCAACTCATAATATGTTGTAAATAATACTAACCACATCCTGCAAAGCGGCATGGTGTGGTGTCTTGGGGGGGAAGGGTTTTCCATATTGGAAATTTCATTACCCATGAAGCATTGTATTATAATTTTGTACAAAAACAGACATTAAGGGGAATTTATGTAAGTGGGATTTTTTGAACACGGCAGAAAGTTAAACTTGAAAAAATGTCCCTTTAAACATGCGCGACGTTTCCTTCCAGGTTCATCTGTCTCTCATGAAAACTACAGAGGGGGTCCTCCATTCCTTATCCGGCGGATGGTGTGGTCATTTGCATAATTTACGAAATTTTCCCGTAAGGCTTTTTGTACAAGTTTTCTGGAGTCCGTTTTATGGCGTATGATGATGTAACTTGGTGGCAGGGAGCGGGTGGAGGAGAGTTCTCGAACAGATTAGATTTCGGGCGATCTCAGCCAAATTAAGTATGCAAATGACAGCTAATAATGTGCAAAAATCAGCGTAAATTGCGAGAATTTGAAACGGTTACCTCGGATTGCAACATTCATTCGCTGCATGACAAGCCATCCATACTGTGCGCAATCTTTTTTTGCAATTGGAAGTGTGATTACTTGCGGCTTAGGTAGGCAAATGAGCTAATTAAATATGCATAATTACTGTATCTCTGGAAACGAATACTTCGGATGGGCAAAATTCCTTCGCTGCCTGAAAGAATACTGATGTCATGCATCTTTTGGTTTGTGCCAACTCATAATTGGGTTCAATAGTGGGCAGTTTGGGCGTTTAAAACCCACAATGCATAAAATAAGTGTCTAATTTGCATATAAGAAAAAAAAGCTTGTGTAAAGTTGATCTAGAGTTCACGCAAGGCAATAATGAATTAACTTTGGTGTAAGGAAGCGGTGTTTGAAGAGTTCTCGACCCTGATTAGATTTTGGCATATTGGGTAATTAGGTCTGCAAATTAGCTAATGAATAGCAAAGGCTGCGTAATTGCTACTTTTTTAAACGCGTAAATCGGAACACAATTCACTGCATGAAAGCCTTTATTGGTGCGCATCTTTTTGCCATTGAAAGATGTGATATTTGCAGTTAGGTAGGCAAAATGAGCAATGGCTTACGAAGAAGTCTATTAAGGAGAGTGCTGGGGTGATAGATCAATATGTTCATCCAACTATTTCCATACTCCACAGTATGAAAACAAAAAGTGATATGGAGGAGTTGAGCAAAAAAGGTCTATAGGGCCCCAAAACACTTCACCCCCCTTGGATAATTACACGCACACAAACACAAAGGAAAGAAACAGGGATAACTATCAAGAAACGCACAGAAAGTGTTACACTTGTAAAATTTGTAACACCTTTTTGTTAGACTAAACTCCATAGTCATACTCTTGGTTCACGTAGTTGTCTGGCGATTCTTTGCATGCATTGTTAGTAAGGTCTCTACCAAGAAAACAGGGAAACCATTTTTTTTGACCTCAAGGTCAGTAATTAGATATACACCACAGTGCTTATGTGTAGGCTTGGATGTTTATGTTTTGGCTAGAGTGACCATGACACTCTGCAGTTCTTTCATATAGCAAAAAATGCCCTCGTAATTCTTCAATACGGTATAGGTACTGCAATAACATGTTGGTGCACATGGAGTATGTTACCTCTAAATTTAGAAAGTTTTCTTTGTATGACAAAAATTTAAAAAAATTATTCTGTTTTTCCTTTGAATGCCCACTTATTATTTTGAAACTATTGTTGTGTGTGTACATTTGTGTTGTGGTGTGTTGTTTGTTGTGGTGTTTGTGGTGGTGTTTGGTATGTGTGCATGTGTTGGGTGTGTGAATTGGAAATTAAATGTTAATGGTTAAAAAATGTGGTATAAAAATTTAAAAAATGTGTCAAAAATGTGGGTATGACAGCAATACAATTAAATGTACAGGTTTGGGGGGTGGGGGAGGTTCTCAATTGGGAGGAAGTTGGTTAGGTACCCATTTAAGTCCCATCATTTCCAGGCTCTTTCTTCAGTTCCAGTTGCCCCCATTTTAGGACCATTTCCAGGCGACCCTACTTTTTCTGTCCAAAGCCACATTCTGTACCAAATTTCTTCAAAACCCCTCAAAAAGTAGCTGGGAATTGAAGTGGAGACCGCCGCTTATTTTCTTAAATTTTATGAAAACATAGTCGGAGACCCCATTTTTTGGGCCTAAATCCGTCCCCCCACCCCCCGGTACAGGTTTATTATACGTCGATTCTGCGTTGATAGTTCTGGCCCCTGGGCGTTTTGGGACCTATCAATTCAGGCGGGAGAGGGGAAAATGAAAGAATTCAAATTTCGCAGTGGCCACCCCGGAATTATTTGGAGGGACATCCGGTCATAGAACCCACTCACCTGCCACTACACTTACAATCATTCATGTATGGAAATGCAATATTATAGTGTATTCAGCTGGACATTTTTCCTACAATAACATGATTAACAGAAAGTCCATGCGCTCATTGAATTTTTCACCTCTGCAAAAAACATGTACGGGGGCACATATCAGATGAATCGAGTATAAGAAAAGCCAGCAAAGCCAACATGAAACAAAAAAAAAAAAAAAAACAGACCAAACGTTTGCAGGAGATCCTGTACTGACCAAAAATTTTTTAAGTACTTTGGGCTTTGACCGGCTCAGTGAATAATACTTGGTTGACAGGTTGGAAAGTTTTCCTTTATTAATGGTGATTTGGTGGTGATCTGTGGTTGGATGACAGGAAGGGGAATGTCTATGTAAATGCAAATTTTAGCTTTAGGAACATAGATCAGGGTTTAATAAACTCTGACCATTCTGCCCATATATATCAGGTAACAGAGGATTTAGTTTTACTTTACCATTTCTGGAAATTGAAAAAAATTTGGGGGAAAGATGTCCAAAAGGAAGAAATTTTCTTCAAAAGTTGTACCTAAAGTTGAGGAAAACAGCAGTTAGATGAGTAAGTAAATAATTTCTGTTACTAATCTCCCGGCTGGGCCATACACAAACCCTTCCTAATCCTCAATGTCTATATGTTACTGTTTAATCCCTTGAATACCACGTACATAAGCCAAATTGTGCAAAAAATTAGGTTTTAACCTATATTTTAGTTTAGTTCCTTTTGTAGCGTTTTGCTGCCGCTGGTTGATGCATACTGAAACAGTGGTTGACAGGGACAAAGTCAGTATTCCATGGTGTGATGGAATTGATGGGTGATGGGGGAGGTAGTAGGTAATTGGAATACAGGATCCAAGGGTTGGTTGATGGTTGGGTGGAGACAGTGGTTGATGTAATAGTGGCATCAGCAGGGGATTCAAGTTGTTGCCAGTAGTAGCGCCACAATGCAGTTAATTTGGAGCAATTTTACTGGATTTTGGTTGTTGTTTGTCTTTTATTTACTGAGGAGATGTTGCATGTTAAGACAAAAACAGAGATAGATTGTTTTCCATTTTATAAGTAATCCAAGTGATTCCAAAATCAATATTTTTGTTTTTTTATTAAAACAATCATTGGACACTCAAGTATGATTTGCAAACTGTCGTGAACTTGCCAGTTAGCCAATTGAGCAATTTCGGGGAAGCCCTTTTCATTTTTTTTTAAAATTAAAAATTAAAAAGGCATTTACATTTAGGTTTTTGGACTATACTGGAGAAAACAAACTTGGTTTTTTTGCTTTGGCCTTAACAATGAACAAATTTCACTGCTATAGGGCCTATATCCCAAACATTTTTCGGATGGAAAAAAGGACTTACAACCTTGACGATCACCGGCAAAAAAAAGGTTGGTAGCGTTAATTGCTTGTTAGACTTAGGGGCAATTTCCCCCAAAACAAAACGGCCGGTCCGCTCCGTGATTTTTGAAAAGTTGGGCAAAAAATGCAGTTAAGGGACGTTAGGAGATGGGAATGTCACTTAATTGGTGTGTTCCACTCAATGCACAACTCAAGCCACACTTGAAGTAAGCCACCAGCATCCGTGATGCTTCTCTTAAAATATGCATAATGGCCCTGTATCGCATCGGATAGGCAAATTCCTTTGCTAAATGAAAGACTAGTCTGGCCAACCATATTTTGTGTGAATCAATAGTTGGTCAAAGTGCATTGGGCAGAATTAAAGGGGCATTTTGTGATGCAATTGATCTAATAAATATGCGTAATTGCCTCTTATCGCTGAAAAACAGTTACATTGGATCTGCAAAATTATGTGTAAAATGGAAGCCGGTGGGGTGTTGGAGGGAAGTAGGGTGTTGGGAAGGAGAGGAGGGGTGCTTGGGGTGGGGGAGGAGTGTTGGGGGGGGGAGGGAATTGCGTTTGGGAAGGGGTGGGGTTGCCGTGATGGGAGGGGGGGTTGCGTTTGGAGTGGGGGGGTTGCAGGAGTGTTGGGAGTTAGTGCGGGGTGTTGGGATGGTATTGAGGTTGGGTTCGGGGGAAGGGGGTGGGGTGTTGAAGAGGGGGTGTTGTGTTGCGGGTGTTGGGTAGGGGGGATGGGGGGTTGCATAGGGGAAGCGGGAATGTTGGTGAATGATGGGGGGGGGGGATGGGGTGGGTTGAGGGGAGGGGTGGGTTGAGGGGTGGATGGGGGGAGGGGGGGTTGAGGGGTCTGGTGTGGGGGAGGGGGTGGGGTTGATTGCGGCTGGTATTGGGACGGGGATATTCGGGAAGGGGTGGAGGGTGTTCGAAAAGCGGTGTTGGGGGGGGGTTGGTGGTGTTGAAGGGTGTTGGGGAGGGGGGGGGGCGTTTGGGGGGTGAAGGGTAGGTGGTGGCCGGGAGGGCAAGGGCTTTCGGGGGGGGATAACCGGCCTAGCAGGGCTGGGGGGGGGGGACGTAGGGTGGGAGGGAGGGGGAGGTGGGGGATGCCCGGTGGGGGCGAGTACCCTGGTAGGAAGGTACCCAGGGGGGGGGGAGGGCGCGAGGGCGGCTATCTCTGGGGCTAGGGCGGGGGGGGGTAGCTCGCGGGGGGGCCGGTGGAGTTATGTGGGGGGGGTGTCTGGGGGGGAAGTGGGGGTGCGGGAGGGGTGGGGGAGGGTGGGAACGGCGTGGGGGGGAGGATCGGACGGTGCGCTTCCCTTCTTCCAGTGGGGGCGGCCTGGGGAGGGCCGGCACGGGGGGGGAGGGGGGGGGGAGGGGGGTAGGGGGCGGGGGGAGGGGTATGGCGGGGGGGGGGCTAGGGGAGGAGGGTGGGGGGGCGGATCACGATGTTACTTCCCCTTTTTCCTTTGCGGAGGCAAGGGGAGGGAGGTTGGGGGAGGGGGATATGACGGGGCGTGGGGAGGGGTGGAGGGGGGGAAGTGACTTGGGAGGGGCGGTGGGGGACCTGAGGTTCGGCGGGTGTGGAGGGGGGGGGGGCGAGGGGGGGTTATGGGTGGGAGGTTTAGGGGGGGGGGAGGAGGGGGTTGTGGGTGAGGGTGGTGTGTGGGGGGAAGGGCAAGGGGGAAACCCGGTGTTGAGGTGGTGTTGGGAGTGGGGTTGGAGGGGTTGAGATAGGTAAAGCACTGTTGGGGAGGGGGTTGTGGTTGTTGTGGGGTGTTGGGGAGGGAGATGTTGTGTGGTGTTGTGGGGGTGTTGGGGAGGGCGGTTGGGGTTGAGGGGATGTGAGGGGAGGGGGTGGGATGTTGGAGGTGGTGAGGGGTGGGGTTGATGAGGTGGTGTTGGGGGAGGGGCCTTTTCAAATAATGCGGCGGGTGGGGAGGGCGGATGGCCCGGTGGAGGCGGGGGAGGAGGGTGGGGGGGGGGGACGCCAGGCGGGCGGGTGCGGGAACCGAGGAGTGGGGATTCAAGCTGGGGGGTGGGGTGTTGAAGGGTGTTGGGGGAGGGGTGGGTGGTGGTGATGGGGTGGTGGGGAGGGGGTGGGGTGTTGAGAGGGGGGTTGGGGAGTTGAGGGGGGTGGGGAGGTAGGGGTGAGGGGGTTGTAGGTGTTGGGGAGGGGGTGGGGTGTTGAGGAGTGTTGTGGAGGGGGTGGGGGCAGTTGCGGCAAGTGTTGGGGAGGGGGTGGGGGGTTGCAGGTGTGGCGGGGGAGGGGGTGGTGGTGCTTGCGCGGGTCGGGGGACGGGGGTGGGGTGTTGGGGAGGGGTTTTGGGGAGGGGGGTGTGAGGGGGGTGCTGGGGGGCGGGGGTTTGTTGCGGGGTGTTGGGACGGGGGGTGGGCTGTTAGGGGGGAGATATCTGCAATCCTCCACTGTTGGCTTGCCCAACTTTTTTGGGAATACCATGTATTCATACAATTGCAATCTGGTCTGGCTTGTCTTGCTTACAGCTATGACTGAAAAGCAGGCGAGACTTGTGGTCGAGAAACCGCCTTGTTTTGTTAATGTTGATCTCTGAAGATTATCATTCAGTGGGTCTAGGGGTAGATGTTAACGGTCGTTTTGTGGAGTATTTTGTGTACCATATGTAAGGAAAGTTGAGTGTGTAGTTCTGCTAGGCACACTGGAATCTGTGTCATTCTACCATTCTAGTTTGTATTTTACTGACAACACAATTCGTTTTTTCTTCTCTCTTCAGTGGAAAAATCAAGGGGTGATGCAAACAAAGGAAAGGTGCTATACGAGTGACTTTGACTGGTGATCAGAAGAAAACTACGAAGACCACCAAATAGGAGAGCATAACCAACCCTGTCTGTCCATCTATCTGTCATCTATCCTGTGAAATAATATATTCATGCTAAGTTCCACCTACCCTGTGTTACAGTGAATGATGAACTTGGACCACTGGGTAGTGGATTCAAAATAACTCATGCTAAGTGTGAGTTCAATGTGTACAGTTAAACTGTGCAGAGATGCATTGACAAAAGAGATGGCTAAGTTCACTGGTAAGACATCATTGAACTGTGACACAAGAATGAGAATGTCATTAATACCATACCAGTGTGAATAGTTATTTTTAGTCACCGTCTTCTTATATTATTTTGTTCTATATTGAAAAAAAAATAGGAAAAAAAATATTTCGATGGGATCATTCATGTTGCACTTTTGTACTTTATTTAACTTGTTTTTGGATATTTTTCACCAGTTCAAGAATGGCAAACAGACTACTGGAAAATAGAAAAAAATGAGATATATTACCGTAGTTGTTCATTCTTGACCTTGGAAATACTATAGAACTTGGGCAAAAAAAAAAAGTTTGGAGTAACTAGATTGACTCAAAATGGACGTAATTTTAGATCTCTTGATATGTCGTGGTTGATTGATTTAAGCCTATATCAAACTGATATTTATATGTAGACTCTGCTCCAATGAACATGACCAAGAATGTCATTAAAACATTAAAATATGACCAGATATTTGACAATTGAGGGTACAAAAATTGGGTTATTTCAAAAGTTTGTGGCCTATGAAACGGTCATTGATTGTCAAAGTCTGTGCAAGGTTTTTAGACAAATAAGATGCATGTGTGAGTGAACACCATTTATTTCAAAATAGCTCGCCAAACTCAAACCTAGAGGTAATACACTAAATGTTATTGAATAACGATCAGTGCTTTGCAATCAGTCAAGGGAATTCTGGAATTAACAATAACGCACCGTGGGGAGAGCGTGGCCCACTGGTTAGGATGTTTGCCTTTGGTGCAGGAGGTCCCCGGTTCAATTCCTGGCTGGGTCACTTGCTTGAATTTAATCGAGTACTAAATTCTGGATTTAATTTGTAAGAACTATTGATTAAAACTAGACTTGGACTTGGGTAAATGAACCATGAGAATATCCCGTCCTAAGGAGGGGACGTTAAGCTGTCGGTCCCATGTACAGTGAGGTTAATACATGTTAATCACAGTTAGTTTTGAGTAAGAGTAGGGTGTAAACCCCTGACTGTGCCAAGCCGTCCTGGAACACTGGGCATAATTGGATATGCTCCTGCCTGTTGAGTAGTATCTGAACCAAACCAAACCAAGCACCTGACCCTGCACGCAACAAATCAATATATCTTGTTCAAATACATTTAAATCTTGTTTGTTATACTTTTCTCAGTCAAAGGTAACTAACACTTTGATATTGTTACGCCAGTCAAACTCTTTTACCTTATTGTATGATGAAAGTCTCTGTTTCAGCAAATTGTCCTTAGTGTAATTGCCCATAATCCCCAAAACAACATCCCTTGTATTATAATATAATAATTGAAACAAATAAAATGTATATCTATGATAATAGCAAAATGCCACACACTGATAATCACAAAGACAGCATTAGCCCTTGAATGCCTCTAACGTGATGGTGATACTTAAAATATTGGTATTTTTGTATTTAATAAGTTTCATGTAATTGTTTAATTGTGTGAGCTCAAAAAGTTGTAGAGATCACTGTATAAAGGGTTCCAACTGGAGAGCAATGGTACATGTAAAGTAAATCCCAAGTGTTTTCAAGTTTGTGATGGGAGATTGTTCAAAACGTTTTGAAAAAGGAAATGTTATCAGCTGTAGACAATATGTGATAAGTGTGATGTTCAGACCTTGATACAAAAGCGATACTAAAGTTTTTTTTTCATTTCTCTATAATATAATTTTCAGCATTTCATTGGTTCAAAACATGCCAAGTGTATGATAAATGTCAATTCAACAGATTCCCATCCCATTGTGCAAGTCTTTACAAACCCTCGGCTCAAATCTTATTTGTGTGTCACCTGCAAGGATTTGTAGGGACATAAAATCCAAATTCTGTTCGTCATTGCCACCATGCTCAGGTCAAAGGTGAACCATAGACACATGCGAGGGTCGTCGAGTGCCAAATTGTGTAAACACGTATTTCAATACGGAATAAATCGCAATCTCATCATAGTGCGCAGTTCACACTCCATAGAAAAACGTTTTACACAATTTGGCACTCGCCAGTGGTGCATGCACATCATGTTAGGGTTAAAGGTCACATACTAAGGTCAAAGGTCATTGGAGGTCAACTTGTGCTGAGAGTTAAAGAAAGGTGGACCACGAAAGCAGTGTTTCAAGAACTGCTTGTTCAAGAATTACTTTTTATAAATAGAAGCAGGATCTCTTTTACAACATGAAGTGTACACTTGGAGAGGAAAAATAGGTTCCTCAAATTGTAGAAGTTAGAAAGGTCTTGTACATTAACTGAGGATGTTATTTTCTTTATATATGGATTATTGGAACAGATACTTGTTGCATTGCGGTTGTGTTTAGGAATCAAGAGTAGACACAAACTGGCAGTTTTTCTATGGTTTTAATTTTCTTAAAACTGTAATGATTTTCTGTAAGATACAATGGGAATCTCATAGGATATTTAAGGATGCTAAAAAGTGAGTTCTTATTTTAGACATGTCTTTTGATGAGTTGTGCAAAAATAAAGTAAAAATGATGGCATAAATCATGGTTAAACAATAAAACTTGTGGGAAAATTCAGTGAACTTCTTGAGTTTATTATAGTGCATCTATCTTCCTCGAGTCAGTGACGTCAGTGTGAGATTCTGTGGCCACAGCATTTAATCGTGAGCGTTGAGCGCTACCATACACACAAGCGTTTAAAGCCGGTACTTAAAAGATCCACGCGAGAAATACCTGCGTGTCCGTGTTTACGCCACTGACTCGTGAGAGGTAAATGCACTATACAAGATTTATGTTGAATTTCAAGAAGTATGATGTAATTGTCGATGAAATGGAGGACAACCACTGCAAAGTGGCAAGTGTATGCAACCTTAACTGCATGAGTACCGCCTGCCGATTGGTCATAATTGAACTTATGTAATTTTCTGAGCCAATCGGCAATGTGGTAAGAATAGTGATAGGGCTGAAGAGGGCCAGTGGTGGCGCAATCCCCGCTGATTTTCCCCCCAGGCGATTTAACTGCACAGTGCGATTCTTAATTGCAGTCTATACTGCTACTAATACTAATACCATGCCAGCTAATACAGAGTACATACTGAGCTATTTGGGACATAGTAGCAACGGTATAGGTCTTCCAAAGTACACCAGTTATTATGACAGTGGTATGTCTACTGTGTAGCACGTAACAGGGATTTGCCTAATAGGTGGGTATGGGTCATGTAGTACCTGAATAGACTTGCAGCTAATCCATTACATGGCTACTCTGTACATGGGTCGAATCCCTAGGCTCCCTACAGTCACCCATGGAAAACTATTGAAAAATACTACAGGGATGTCCATATGTCGTATGAGTAGGTGTGTTTATGTACTGTAATTTTCTCTGAATAATCAGTAGTACGAGTAAAGCTTAACCTCAAACCACTCTTTGAAAGTTAATTCTGCTTGCTCAATTTCATAAAAATCAAAGTAAAAGTGACTTTGTGCATAGCAAAAGCATGAAAAATGAGAATCCAATAAGAAATTGTAAAAGGTGCAAATTGGTTTGCATCAGTGACGTCAAAGGTGCACGAAGAGATTTCACATACTAGATGTTTCTAAAATATTGAGACCCTGATTTTTTTACTGATGAAATGCTTAAACTTCAAATATATCTCCATCTGAAAGAGCTTAAGTTAAAACTTTTCTTTGGTACAAAAATTGTGAAATTTCTATTTTAGTATTTGCTCCAATACAAAACTTTGTTTTATATATATTGAAACATAAGCAATTAATTTTCACCTTTGTTTTCACTTCTGGGATATTTCTATAGTCAAATATCAAGTAAGGGGTGTCTATTTTATATGAATTCACTGTATATTGTCCAATACTTGGAAATCTTTTGGTGTGACTTTAAGCTCAAATGTATTGACTGATATGATGGGTGATGTGTTGTAAATTTAATTGCATAATGTTATTTTCAAGTGATATTACTAATTATATTTCAGTTTGGTATTGAAACTGGGAATATGAGGAAATGTTTAAAAATGAATAGAATGTGTCAGAAAACCAAGCATGTTTGAACCAGTGTAGCTACACGGCTACTTTGTGATGATGTAAACAGCTTCATGGTGTATTCTTTGTGTCTGTGCACCAGAAAAACAGGAGCATATGGCCTGTGAGTGTCTGTGTCTACGAATAGAGAGACTGGTGTCTACTCGGGAGTAACCATATATTTTTGTGTGAATGTAAGAAGGTTGTAAGTGCAATAGCTGTCATTTTTCAGAAATTCCCATCAACATACTCTATATTATGCCAAGTCTTTGGTCAGTGGCTCTTGAAATTGTTATTCAAATGACATTCACCTGAAGAACCATTTCAAGAGCCACCGACTCTAGGAAAGATAAAGTGAGAGTTATCCTAATACACGACAGCACGCAGATGTATCACATGGCAGCACACAGATGTATCACATGATAGCATGCAGATGTATCACATGGCAGCCAATTGCACATACGACCTTCATGCACTCACATGATATGTAATTAATCCCATGAGAAAACTGACCATTTACATGTGCATATTTTTATTAGTAATGCCAATAAAGCTTGATATAAATGTATCTACATGTGTTGTGTGTGTGTGTGTGTCATCCCTGAAAATATGTTTACAATATTATGTGAGGACAAACTTATGACAAAATTCAGACGAGATAATAGCAGTGCCAATGTGGCTCCCAATTGATATCTTGCACACTTCAGATACTTTAGGCGGGACTTGTTAGGTTGTTAGAAATGTCACCATTTCATACCTACCTATAGATCTACTGTTTGCATTTCCTGTCATTGCATAACATTAGGTCCCCTTTTTCTTAGCAAACTGCTCAGTTTGTGCCTCAATCATGTCCCTACTCGCAATTCCATAGAAATCAGAGATCTCTAAAATTTGAGTGAAATCAACATTTTGGAATAGGCAGTTTTACCTGTATTTTGGGAGGTTAGTAATAAGAATCTGCCAGAATACAAGTCTATGAACCAAGCCTTAAATTAGCTTTTTATGGTCATTTTAGTGCAATTTTGTGTGAAAAAAAACTTGCCACAATTATAAAAAGACCATTGTCAAATGATCAAGTACAATTTTCCCAAGGTTGGTACTAGTCTTCCACGCAGTCTGTGACTTTGTATTTCAATGGCATAAAAACACTGACATTGCTTAATTTTAAGCATATTCCAACAAAATTGACTTCTAAATTTTCAGAGATATCCCGAGATAGGATTCATATTTGAATTCGGATCAAGTGCTATTCCCACCTTGTACCTCTCTCGGTATTTAGTGCTGTACTTTTTGTGGTTGAGCAATTCCTAGCATCCCAAAGGATGTATATTGTGCAATCCCAGGTATGAACCAGAGGGTGTTTTGAATCAATCCCACGATGCATAGCAATGTGCCTATACCATACTGTACTAAAACACATGTTGGTACTTGGGGATAAAGTGTTCCAAAAAGTTTGAAGAACCACAAAACATTTCATAATCAAAAAATTCCCTAAGTGGGCATTTTTATGTGATCACATGACCCTATTGAGGTGAAATTTCCCCAAACTGGTGCATTGTGGGTTTGACTCAAAAACCCCTCTGGGTATGAATCAACTATGAGAGTGTCTCCATGGCAGTGCATTTGATCATTCAAAATTCCAAGCTATTTATAGTGTTTGGTCTGTGTATAAGGCATGTGAAAAAACATTACTGAAGGTAAACAAGGAAATGGCAGTCTAATTGAGCAGTCATTTCCTAACAAAGGGCATAATATCTCATTCAATTTCTCAATATCATACTACTTTTGCCATGACTCACACACACACATCACATGTACATCACATGGGTTCTACATGGGAATCTCATGATGATCCTTTCATAGCAAATGGTGCCTGAATCTTATATTTTACACCCTTCGGCTTTTTGGTAGGCGGAACATAGCCTCATCAGCCCTATGCAATCTCACCAAAAATTGTCACAAAGAAATTACACACAATACGGAGTGCAAACCACAAACCAATTTGGGTGCTTTGATGTGGGTCGGTCATGGGTGTTCTCATGACCCACATACGACCTCATCCTCTTTCGTTATTAATACAAAAACAATCAGAGATAACCCTTCCCGTGGAGGGGTTGATCTTCATCTCCAACGATTTTGGAATAAGAAAATATTCCTTAACAACATAAAAAATTCAGAATTTTTCGTCAAGATTTCACTTTTACGTGTTAAACCAATGGCAACGTCTGAAATTGGGATTTTTTGGCCGCCCTCCCCTGCTTTCCTCTTTGTATTTTCTCATGGCCCTTTGAAGAATGGTTTTAACCATTAGAGGAATTTTAAAAACTTGTGTACTTCCTTTTGCCATAATATATACATTTCCAAACAAACAAGGGAGTATTTTTTAATTTCTTGAAAGGTTACAACTTTTTCCCATGTGGGTAACATAATAATGAAAGAATAAAAAAAAACATGACCAAGTAATTTATAGTGGTGAAACTAAATTAACACTTGTAACCCCAAGCCTGGGTCTAAATAATTTGTAAACAATTTGAGAACTGATGTGCCATAATTCGTTGTAAGTACAAGTTTGTAAGTGCAAACTATCCAGTATATCACAAGCATATAAAAGTATATCATAAATCATTAATGTGATATATTGTTGTCATGCACATCTGTAAATTATATTGAGTCATTTTCTTGTGGCTTGGTTTCGTTGTCACCACAAATCAAATGTTTCATTCATGATTGTAAGCAAGGAAAGCAGAATTTCCATAATTCATTATTTAAAAGCTAACACACAGATGTTAATTTTCATTACATGGGAATCTGTAATATGAATACATTATGAACTAATAGTGTATGATATGATTATAATAAGTTCACAATACACTAAATGACTATTGATACTAACTTGAAAGTACTGCGATCAATAATTCTCAAATAGTTGCGGAAATTTGCACAATTTCATTCATTCCTGCCTGGTTTGAATTCGCAATTTAAACTGGGCATTATGCACTGTGTATTGATGTTATTTTCAGGTTTTCACGCTTGTGGCATATCCACATTTTGTTACATTCGTGCACGCCAATCAACCCTGTCTGTCAACATTTCAACATTTTGTTCAGTGGGTTGCTGGATTTTTCTCACTTAGTAGTGACAGTAGTCCTACCTTGTATTTATATCATAAGGATTGGAAAAATTGGGTTCAAGATTACCTTGAATGATCAATTGTTGTTATCCAAATGAGAAAAAAGATTGGGTATGATTTTTTGGAACTGGTATACTTTCTCTACGACAACTGAAACTGGCAGTACCATTATTTTTGAAAGGCTTAACTCTGCCTCCGGCCTTATTCTTAAACACAAGGAGATACCATTTAAACATTCAAATTGAATTGTTTTTTCAAAATTCATTCAGAATATGAGATCTTTACCATTTTTATTGGGGGAAGGGCTGCTGGATACCTCGTTTTGACATTAAGTAGAAACCTCGACTAAAACACAGAATGGTGGCATTGGAAATGAATCTAGTGCATGATCAATATGAGTTGATAATAAATACAGCCAGAGATGAATTGATTAAATATGCACCGACATAAATATTACATTGCATTTTGTGTAACTGGATGTGTGTGTATATTATGTTGAATGAAATCATAAATGGACAGAAAATACCATAGTTTTAAATGACATTTTTGAGAAATCCTTGTCCATTAAATGAGTGATTATTTGCTGGAATAACATTAACTTGGTATACTGAAATAAAGTAGATTATTTGCCAATGGGTCTCTGAAAAAATATAATTTGAAGTAAATGATAAATCTATTCATTGTGAAGTATAAGCTTAACACAATTGGGACATTTTTAGCATGAGTATAGATTTGGCCACTTCAAGTACTACATTAGGTTATTTTGGGGATATTTCAGAATTTCAAATTGCCAACTACCATGTTGTGCAGTAGGTGCATTCAAAATTTCAAATGTATGCCAGATATATCATCATTGAACTCTGTTCTTGAAGCATAACAAAGTGAACTATGATCGTGGAATATCAACCAATGTTTCTCCGGGAGCAAAACCCCTAACACTAATGTTCCAGGGGCACATCTCAAAATGTATGCTCTGGGAACATGTGCTAAAGATTATCCCAGGTGTGCATAAAGTGTCCACCAGTGGTTACAATACAAAAGCAAGTGAAAATCATGCCAGGGCTCCAAGTACAAGTCACATTATCCAGAAAGCCATTTTGGATTAAAATGCATCTTGAATTTAAAGGCTGACTCAGACATTTTGAAATATTTTTTGTGTACACATGCAGCACCAGCTATATCATTCAGTAGCCTTATCAATAACCATACTGATTGAGTGCAAATTTAAAAGCACAAGCCCTACAGGTGCGCACACATGCTATTGGACAGTGCTGTGTTCATTGCCCGATGTTGACATCACATGTCCACCTCATCTACACAATGATGTATTTCAAAGAGATTTGGAGGAAGTGGAGCTTTAGAACTACCTCAACATGTGGGGTCAAAGGTCATGTCGAGGTCATGTGGGATTGCATAATTATGCACCAGGTAGTTCTGAGTTCACTTGTCAATGCTACTGCTTCAGTATTGAGAGTACACCTAGAACTGAATTAGCTTCTGCAATCAATTTTTTTGACTCTCTCGGGTAGATCACTGATATTGTCTTTAAAGCCCATGTGCTTCCGTATTTGTTTGTCATGCAAACATGGTGAAGTTTGTATTTCTTAGATATGATTGTAATAACCATCAAGCATTGTAGCTTATGTGAGGTCTCTGTAAAAAGAAAATTATGCAGATTCACACTTTTCAATAAAGAGAAGAATAATTGAAAATGAATTTGAATATATTTTGTAATATTTTAAAGAGATTTACAACCGTGAAAATGAAAACAGGAACAAGTCTTTTTGATAGATGCACACACTACACAGGCCCATAATCTAAGAGCCATATTATGTGAAATAACCCTTGCTTCAAACTATCAAGTTTTCAAACTATCAAGTTCAACTTGTGCTAGAGGACCAAGCATTTTTGGCCAAATCGGATCCAAGAGGACAAACTAAGAGGCTCCTAATATGCCACCAAGTAACCTTGTTTGTTTTCCGGTTATCGTGAGAAAATAGCAGTGTGTTGGGGTTTACATTTCTAGGCGAGTTCACATTAGCGCAATACAAAAACCCTGATCATTTATGAACCAAGTCCACAGGTCTAGAGAGAGCTGGTGAGCATCAATAATCATGTTATTCTCTTTTATTAAAGAATGGAAGGAAATTTGGTGAAGAAACCAAGATCATCATACATATATCCTTCACTCCTTACTAAGGTTCCGCCCCCCCCCCCCAACCAGGGGGAGGGGTGGTGGACCATGATAGATTGCCCACCCACCAATTTTAAAAAGGCCCCCCCCCAAAAAAAAATAGGGTTTTTAAATGATTGTTGCAAAAAAGTAACATTCGGTAAAAAGTCACTTTTGCCAAATTTCCCCCCTCCCCCTTGGAAAATTTTGGGGATAGTCCTCTCTTTTGTTAAAAAAAAATTGCCCCTCCCTCTAAAAAAATCCTGGCTTATGGACCTTATCCTATGCCTTGTGGCTTTATTTCCATTAACAGAATAAAGCACATAATGGAGTAGATACAAAGGGTATTATGTAATGATGCCAAAACAAATTAGAAGCAATGGATTTGTAGTGGAGGGTTATTGGTTGTGTTTTTTTAAACACCAGATTTCTGGAAAAGTTTGGATGTAAATGATGTCACAAAGCTGTTCATTTTCTGTCACTGTAAAGTTAATATAAAAAGTAGGTAACATTGTGAAGGCAAATCTTGTCAATAATAGCTACTTTAAAACATGCAGGTTATTGAGTTGCCTGAAACACACATGATTTTGACTTGCTCTTTGTTATTCATGTTTTGCGAGTTCTTCTGCCAGCGACTAACCAGAAATGGTAACAGTTTGGTCTCACAAACTTAAAGGTGCTATGAGAGATTTCACAGATAGGTGGCCATAAAAAAATCGAGAAAAAGTTACTGATTTTCGCCCCCGATGTAAAGCTTCCCATTGAAAATAACCCCATCTGGAAGGATTTCAGCGGAGAATGGTTCTTTGTGTACAAAAATTGTGAATGAATTTCTAATTGTATAGAGCAAATACAAAATTTAAGCCCTATGTTTTATATTGAAATATAAGCAAATCAAAATCACCCTTTTGCTCTCTTTGTAAGACATTTCTGTAGTCAAATAAAAAAGTAGAAATTCTTGAGGTCTAAATCTAATATGAAAATTAGTGAATGACACAATATTTGGGTGTCGTCAAAATCTCTCGTTTGCACCTTTAATCAATGCGATAGCTTAAGGTTGTTGTGATTTGATTGATTATTCGGACAAAGTTTGGATAACCAAGAAAGCCTCTGTAGGAAGCTTCTTTCCATTGGGCTGCAATTGTTTTACTGTCTTGTAATAGTACACAGATTTCAAGCACACTTGCAGGTTATGTTAGCATATCCATGTCAGGAACAAAAATTCCAAAAGGAGATAAGATAGCAGTTTTTTAAAAACTGGGCTTTTGGGTGACAGAAAGGCGTAAAAAGGTCTTATTTTGTAAGCCTTACATTTATGTGCACTCCAAAATAGTGAAGCCCAAAATTACACCAAGGGAAAATGTTACGGGTTGATCCGATCACTAATAGCCCTGTCCCCAGAATCCCAGATTTTACTGGAAATGCTCAAAATTTTGAGGATTAACCAATAGTTTTGAGCTGTCACGTCAAAATGGTTGAAAATAGAGGCTCAAAAACTTTACCACAAATAGGGTTTTGGGTGAAGGCCATCATCCCCCTTTAACATGGACTCAAATTATATGTGATCATATATTGAGATCCAAAAATCTTTGTCCCTTCACTTGACCCCATCAAAATTGAATGATTGGTTATCAAAGGAACGTTGGATTTGTTCTCGTTACCTAATTGACAAATGTTTCTTTTTTACGCACGATCAAAAAATGCCCCGGCCCCTGCGGTAACCCGCGGTGGGATGGCCGAGGACTTTTGAAATGTTAAACTCCCCAGCCATGTTCCGGCCCTGCGGGAACCAACATTTTTTATATCAAACCCCGGGCCAGTCCCGACCCCTGCTAGACGGCCTCAAAAAAGCATCAAAAATGCGCGTCAAAAACCCAAATTGTGTGATTCATTACCGGGTTATAAGAGGCAGCTTTGGAAGAGGGGTGCGGGTTGCAGTAGAGAGAAGCTTCCGGTTCTGTTGACCTGACCCCATTTCCCGGCTTTTGACATGCGTGAACACCATGAACAAGTCCCAGCATATGCCTGGTACACCCAGACCAAAAAAAAGGAGCAACTCCCCGGCTATCAGTAGTTACAAGTCCCGGCCATCCACGGGTACCCAGGGGCTAGGGGCATTTGTTGTCACAATCCGAACGAAGTTTCGGGAGGGGACTATAAAATGGGCTCCGTCCGTGTGTCCGTATGTCGTTATGTCTGTATGTTCACGTTATGTCCGTAGTCGGTGAAGAAAAATATTAACATGGAAATGTTGTGATAAAAAATGTTAAAACCCTATGTGCTGATCTTGGAAACAGTATACTCGGACAAACAAAATTCTTTTGCTTCGCTACATGAAGTCCATCTGGCATGGAATCGTTTTTGCCAATTGAAAATGTGTGATACATTCGGGTTAGGTATGCAAATGAGCTAATTAAATAGGGAGTAAATAACTGTATCGCTAAAAAACGGTACATCGGAACACAAAAATTCCTTCGCTAAATGATAGTCCATCATGGCATGCATCGTTTTTGCAATTTGAAAGTATGTGATAATATCGGCTTAGGTATGCAAATGAGCTTAATTATATGCGTAATTGCGTATCTCTTAAAACGGTACATCGGATAGGCAAAATTCCTTCGCTCCATGAGACTACTTATGCTATGGGGAGGGTGTGTGAGGTGTTGGGGAGAGGGTTTGGGGTGTGGGGAGGGGGTGGCGGTTGGTTGTTGGGGAGGGGTGGTGGGGTTGGGGATGGGAGGGGAGTGGGGTGTTAGGGAGGGGGTGGGGGTGTTGTTGCAGGGTGTTGGGGAGGGGGTTGGGGGGTTGGGGTTATTGCGGGGTCAGGGCAGGGGTTGGGAGGAGGTGGCATGCATCGTGGTTGCAATTAGAAAGTATGTGATATATGCCGGCTTCTTAGGGTACCTGCAAAATGAAGCTAATTAAATATGCGTATTGGCTGTATCTCTAAAAGGTGCATCGGAGAGGCAAAATTCCTTCGCACCATGAGGACTACTATGCTATGGGGAGGGTGCTGAGGTTGTTGGTGGGGAGGGGGTTGGGTTGAGGGGTTGGAGAGGGAGTGGAGTGGGGTGTTAGGGAGGGGGTAGGGCGGTTGAGGGTGTTGGGGAGGGGGGGGTTGGTATTGCGGGGGGTGTTGGGGAGGGAGGTTTGGGTATTGTGGGGTGTTGGGGAGGGGTGTGGGGGGTTGGTGTTGCGGGGGTGTTGGGGAGAAGGGGAGCCGTGTTATAGGGTATTGGAGTAGGGTTGGGCGGTGTTGAGGGGTGTTAAAGAGGGGATGGGGTGTTGCAGGGGGTGTTGTGGATGAGGGTGGGGTGTTGGGGATGAGGGTGGGTTTTGGGTGAGAGGGTGGGGTGTTGGGGATGAGGTTGGGTGTTGGGGAGTGTGGGGTGTTTGGGAGGGTGTGGGTTTGCGGGTTTTTGGGAGGGGTGGAGTGTTTGCGGGTATTGGGGGAGGTGTAGGTTTGTTGAGTTGCATTTATCGCATGTTAGGTGAGGGCGCACATTCGGTCGGGGACATATTTTTACGCGATCGCGTAAATACCGTTCAGCCTTGTTTGAAAGGTGCATTAGTTATGAACACAATGTGTCACCCACATAGCTGACGCACTGATTTGCTAAATACGAAAATCAAAACAGTTATCAAAAATCATATTTTTGCATTTCTGTATCAGGCATCCTAACATTACGGTACCGCTAAAAATGATAAGACCAAAGATCGGCCAAACATACAAAATTGGATATTTTAGTCTTTCTCTTTCTGTACGGCGTTTTAATACACCATATGAGTGGAGTATTCACATCTTTGAATCTGGCTGTTTTTGCCTTTTCTATCAGTTTGAAGTTTGAAAAAATAACTTAATATGAAATTTCTACAGACTTATTCATTTAAAAGCTATTCCTGCAAATAAAACCTAGAATTTCGCGTTCTCGGCTTTTGCGCTCGCTATAAGTTCAAAGAATATAAGTTGTGGGCTGCCCATGACCCTTTGACCGCCTGGCACATGACCTTTGACATCATCAACATATGAGGGATCGCATGGTGCACCGATGACACAAGTTTGGTTCCAATTGAAACGTCAAGTTTTCAATTTAGGTCAATTTTACATTTTAGCCCATTTTTCAACTGGACCTCACATCGACCTTTGACCTTTAAATGACCTTTGACCCATCAACAATGAGGGATCCATTGTGCACATATGACAGAGTTTGGTTCCAATGAAGTTACAATTTTAAAAAAAATTAACAATTTAGTACACACAACTAACCGCCCAATACACACACACATACACCACACATTACACAACAGGCAAAGGGATTGCTAAGGGTCCTGCCAGCTTTAGATGGCTGGGCCACAAAAAGGACTCTTTTGGGTTGGATCCGATAGTGTATGTAAGGGCCAGTGGTACACATGTCTTGTTCTACGATCCAAACAGATACACCAAGTAAAAAATTTGTAATTATGTCCACGCGTTATGGTAATATCCTTCCACATGAGAGGAGAAGAGAGAAAAAAGGTCACAAAAATAGAGAAATTTTGGACAATAAATTCCCAACTTTTGGTGATGAGATGTTTAAAAAGTCAAAGCGGACCAATTTTTTTACTAATAAAAGGACCAACTTTTTTGAAAGTCCCGCCCTCCCTCAAAATAAATCTGTGTACGGCCCTGAGTTATTGATGCATGTGGAATTCGCTACTCTCCACACACACACACACCACACACACACCACACCAGCACACACACACACCACCCCACACCACACACACACATTGCAGTCCCCTGATTCCTTTAACCCTAGTCTACCTGAGCCACTTTTGTAACAAACTAGCAGAAGGGGGTGGGTGGTTACCCCCCTCCCCCTTTTTTTACTTTTTCCCCCCCCCCGTGATTTTCCGTTACCTGACCCCATCTGATTTCCTTGCTGATATTTGGTGTTTGTGTTACGCAGGTTTAGCCTTAGAGTTCGTCGTTCCATTGGTATCAAAGAAGACCCAACATCCCCATTATGAACTTCACTATGAGTCATATGTTGAGGACAGTATGAAAATACTGGTTGGAAAAATGATATTTTGCCAATTTTAGCAACTCAAAAACATATTATAGCATTAAACAGGCTCTCATAAAAAATAGTCATTTCCCACCTCAAGAGCGCAAAAACCGCATGAAAATCGGATATTCCTAACATTTTTGCGCCGAAAAATTGATTTATTTTTTTTTTAACTGTGTGTCTCTCTATGGACATTGACCATCTTGCTAACATGCGAACTTATGACGTCATTGTGACGTAATGATAGGCATGTTGGTACTCATTTTGCTTTCAATGGAAAAGAGGAGGACCATAGCTATCTATGGTACCAAAATCAAGTGCCTGTGATGTTTTGTGGTGTGCTAGGCATGTTGGTACATCTCTCACGAAGGGGGGGGTGGGTGGTTACCAACCCCCCCCCCCCCCATCCATCATGTTGGGATCACCCTGTACCATACCTATACCCCATTACCCTGGTGGTGGATGTTTGTTTTGATGAAATGGGAGCGGAAAAGGGCAATTGACAATTACATAAATTAATTGGCACCCAAAAAGGGGGTTTTAGCAAGCCGGGAAAACAAACCTGAAGGCGGGGGTTGGGGGAAACCACCCCCCTTCGGTTAGGACGAGGGTTAAGGATAAGCAGCAATATTCGAGGGAATATAAAACAAAATGGAAATGCATTTTTAGCTATAAATCAGGGACGAGTGCGTACAATGTTCCATATAACATACTCAATGTAGAAAAAACATCAAATAGTGAAAAAAAACATTGGTCCTCCGGACTGCATGTGTGCCTGTATCGCAGTTGTAAATGATAGGGCCTCATGACATTTGACCTCCTTGGAATGTGACTTGACCCAATAAACAAATGAGGAACCTAATGTTTGCACCTATGACTCAGTGGTTCCAATTGAACTTCAAGTTTTCAATAGAGGTGAATTTGTTACAATTTTTTCAGCCCTTTTGTACAACCTTGACCTCACATGAACCTTGACCTTGGTATGTGACCTTTGACCTCATCAGCAAGGGATCCATGTTGCATCTATGGACTTCATTTTGTTTTTTAAATTCATCGAACTAGTGGAAAAGGAAATGGCAAATGTTAACCCTTGTTCACGACAACAGACGCAAACAACAACAGACATCAGGCAAATGTTAACAACAACATCAACAGTGGACAAATGATCCCTATGTGTCTTCCGGTCTTAAGAGACACTGGCACATTTGAAAAAAATTGTGCGCCTCAAGATTTTCAAAAATCGATAATTTGTGAATCAGGGATGCAGATTCGACGAGAATCACAGAATCGGATTCTCGCAGTGAGTCTCGTAGCATCCAGATATGGGTAGAATCCATTTCTCCCATTGAATCATGTATTAAATGTTGTCATGTCAAAGTGGTAAAGTGATTCTGCAAACTCAACCGAATTTGCACCCCTGGTTGAAAGCTTTTATATACAAAAGCCCTCACCCAAATGCGTAAGACCAAATCAAGCTTCCTTTGGGTAAACAGAAACGCATTGTAATTAACGTCGCCGGAGACGTTAAAATCAGCAGACGACGAAAATGGCGGGTTTACATAAGAAAACGCACGCGTATGCATGTTCCCACACTAGCCCACATGTTGACCTGGTCTCTACATCTGTGGTTTAATATCAGTGAGTACGAGTCAAAAAATATTCAGTAAACACATTTGTGACTAAAGTTATGTAAAAGTTTAAAGTACTGGATGCTTTATCCTCATACAAGTCCCTATTTGTTTTGGGGTATGTTATTTTTATGTGTTGTAAAATAATGCGTTCTCCAATGGCCTAGGGCTATCATTTGAAGAGCAGCAATTGAAGAAATTCATTAGTTTTGTGAAAATGTGCAAGTGCCGCTTTTGTAAGGGCAGGACGACCACAACATTGTGTCTTCTGCTTTAAGGCAGGCAAAACCACAACAAGTGATCCCATGGGTCTTCCTGCCTTAAGGCAGGCGACACAAAAATGAAGTATTTGATGGTAAATTTTCCATACCACCCCCCCCTTCTCCCGCAATATAGACCATGCAGCAAACAGGATGTCAAAATCGTACACTAAACAGCTGTGGTTTACACCAGTACAAGAATTAAACAAGGATCAATAATAATTGTGTGTGAGGTCAAACTGTACAGGAAACGGTGCAAACATCTAATAATATGGAATATTCACAGGGAAAGGCTTGTCTTTATCTCAAGTCAGAAATTTTATACGACACGTATAGAAAATACAGAAATCAGATAAAATGCACTGCCTTTGTTTTTAATACACGGATTCAAGCAACCACTGCACTGGCAGGTAGGTTATGTTAGTTACAACCATTATGTAACAAAAAAAAATACCAAACTATGGAATATTGATGATTTTTTTCTATGTTTCAGATTCATCAAATCGAGGCTTATCCTTTAAACAAGTCAGAGGGCCAATAAAATTAGATTTTTTCAAAACTTGCCTATGTATTGGGGGGGGTATAGGACACGATCTGCTGATTTGGGCATTGGGTGTTTCCAAACGGTACTTGGAGGAACGCTATGTGCAATTTAAGTATGGCAGTTTCTGTATCAGTGACAGACAAAATCAGCTTCTTAACCCTTTGTCCAAGATCTTAGTAGTAACATCATGATAATTTAGAAAAAAAATTATTGACGTCAAAAATCTGTCGAGGTTAGTTGAGTAACCTCGCTGCAAAACAGTGCAAATTCAATAACGGTAATTTTAGATTTAACAATTTGTGACCAAGGCCCACCTTTAGCTTCAAGTCTGTGTGTGGACCGTCGATATTGCGTTAGAGTTGCCTTCTACCGTAAGTCTTGGAAGAAGACTAGGTACTCGGGTTAAGCCGGAAGTTGATGTCATTTGTTGCTGTTAGGTGGCAGTCCTACACCCCGCTATGTACAGGTATCATGAGTTTGGGCTTACCTCTAACACTCACGGCACGGCACGGAGCGTGCCAACGGCACGGCGCGTCACAGAAATGAAGTAAATTGTGTGAATGTAAGCAGAAAAGAAACACAGGGACAAGTATAACCCGATCTGGTAAAAAAAAACGTTCTGTTGACGCTCCGTGGGCCGTTGCCGCTCCATGCCGTGCGTGGGAGTGAGTGTTAGAGGTAAGCCTGAGTTTGATATTGTGAATTTTAATTCAGCATATATTAACAAGACAGTTAACACAGGAATGATTTTCAACACCAGGTTTGAGATTAATAATGGTGTTAAAGCGCACTGGCACATTTCAGAAAATATGGAAATTGTTCAATTTGCTCCCAAATGAGTCTAGGCCATTGTAAGACTAGAGATATATTTTACACATTAAAAATAATATACCCAAAAAGCAGAGAGGGGCATTTATAAGAGGCTAAAGAAAATCCAGGTAATTTGTGGCTCACTTTTAAGCTTGCCGTAAACTTTAAATAACAAAATGTGGCTATTAAATGAAAAATAACAGAATCGTACTCATGATATTAAATACCACAAAAGGTCACAGTCCGGTCAAACAAGGTGCATGAAGTGAAGAATCAACTCTGCAGGTTTTCATGTGTTGTACACGCCATTCGCGTCGTATCTGAATTATGTTCCCTGGCAACATTAATTATAAAATTGTTATTATTACCATAAGCGTTGATGATTTGGATAAAGGCTGAACTCAGAGATTTCCCGACAATGCCGCTCTCAATTTTAAAAGAAAAATTAAAAAATAAGACAATTAGAAATAAAGCTAGGTACCTAAAATGCTTATTTCCAAGAGAGATGAAATCGGAGTTTCGTTTCCATGACAGTAAAACATTTATGCATTGTACAACAGTGCCATCCCAGGTCAAACTTCCAGTTGATCCCAGTTGAAAGTTTGCCATTTCCGTGACGGAACTAAATGGTTTCCCAACGTTTTAAATGTTTGGAAACTGGTCTTAGTCTGCAATGAGTTCAATGTCAGTAAAAACTAGTTGGAAAATTGTTCCATTTTCAGTCACGGATCAACTGATTCAACTGCGACTTCAAATGGATTTGTTTTTTTTTTTTAATTTTCAATGGTAATCAAGGATTTCACTGGTTCCAGTTGAAAACAGTTTGACTGAGATTTCAACTGGAATTTTGACCTGGGATAGGATAACGTGTATAACAAAAATTTCGGATCCGGAATTTGATAACAAAGTTGTTGATTTCTATATATGAAGGTCTTCGATTTGAGCTTAGTATTTCACGCAGTGAGATTATATGCCAGAATTATGATATGCAAAAAACATTGAGTTGTTGGAATTGAGGTGCAGCCCTCATCGAAATCTCTGAAAGTCAGCATGTCAATAAGTTCAGGGGGGATATATACTAGCTTTATAAACCATGCAAATAAAAATTATCACTTTGAAAAAACTCTATAGAGGGCACAATTTTCAAATGTTGCCAGTGTAAAGGGATTAGCAGCGATATATGGATATGCGAACAACCTGCAAGTGGTTGACTTGGACTCCGGTATAAAGGGACAAGGCTAAAAAAGTACTTTTTATCCGGTTCGTAATTTCTATACGTTGCGTATCAAAATTCTGACTTGAGATCAAAAAAATGGCCTTTCCCGGTGAATATCAAGTAATTTTAAGAGTAATATGTGAATAATGATTCAATACAATTTGACCTCAACAACACAAAACCTTATGATCTTTGTTTATTCTGTCTGGTGTAAACCACAATCAAGCTGCTCATTTGTAGATTTTGAGATGCCATCGCTTGTATGGCTATTTCGGGAGACGCCGATATAACAAAATTTCCTCCAAATACTTCATTTTTCACTAAAGCAGGTATATGGAATTGTACACACTTATCCCTGATTTATAAGTTTAAAGAAGGCATTCCACCATTTTTCGAATGTCTGCATTCATCGCTGCTAATCCCTTTAACAATCCAGTTTTTGCAGTGTATGATTCCACAACCGTCATAGAAGCTCCCCATAGACTGTTGTCGACCATCACAGAATTTGGGGGAAAACAAAAAAAAACTCATCTCTTCATGACCTAGAGCTGAGTATGAATAGGATGTTGGTCCTATAGTGCAGTACTATAATGTCTACAAGGATTTAATTATGACACCCCCCCCCCCATATCAGAAAAGAATTATTGAAATCAAATTCCCGGATAGGATATCAATAGCTCAATATTAAAGGTGCATGCAATGAGGATTTCAAAGTCATCAATATTCTGTGATATGTTAGTGATTTCAGAGAGATTAGACACCCAACAGATCCCCTACCTTTTTTTGGTTTACAGAAATAACTTTAAATGAAAACAAAAGGTTGGATTGATTGTCTATGCTTATATTTCAATAGAAAACATGGCTGAATTTCGTATTTGCTCTATACGAAATTAGAAATTTCACATATTTGTACAAAAGAAACATTTTTCTCAGCTTAGTTCCTTACATACAGATGGCGGATATTTTGAGATAAAGCTTTACACCACGTGCCAAAATCAGAATTTTCACATTTTTTTATTTAATATTCTCTCGTTGCACCTTTAAGTGAACTTAAAAACAATTGCCACACACACGGAGCCGGTTCGTTTTTCCCCACCTGTTGCTGAACTGCGTACTTAAACCAGAACAAACATGCCCCCACCCATCAGTCTCAAGAAAAGCATTATTGAATTAGGGAAGGGGCCTAACCCGTCCAAGATTAGATCGGTCCTTTGCAGACCCGGATGCAGGGGATAGGCACATGGATGGAGTGTGATTACATGTTCTCAAGCTTGAATATGAGCACCAAACAAGAGGTAAGAGTTCAATTCGGGATTCAGTTACGTAATGTTTTTGCAAATGAAACAAATAAGGAAGTGCTTTTCACTTTGTTTACATCCACAGCAAGCCTGATTGAAATTCTGCAGTAAAAACCCCCTTTTGGGAAATGTTTTTATTTATTTTTAAAGAAAAAATTGGTTTATTAAAATAAAAACAATTGTGGCTATTTAAAGAACCAATGTTATTTATGTTGACTTTAATAGATTATACAAAACTAAGAAGAAATACAATAATTGTAAATACTTACAAGGCGTCTTTTAATAGTGATTGTTATTAGATTCTAAAGCATCTAGAAACGTCACACAGGTGTGACGAAATTTACGGCAACATTAATCATTTTCACATAGACAAACACATGAGATATGTCGAAAGCTTATTGCACGTAATTCTGCTTATCAATTACGCACATCTGTTACCTTGTAAGTATGGTGTGCGTTTGTTGGTGTAACAATTTTTCAAAATTGTTGGATGAAAATTTCTTGTTCGAACAACTTTAAAATGTCGTGTAAGAACATGACATGTGCTTATTTTGAAGTTGAAAATTCGGAAGTCGTGTTTTTACTTGGATAGCCACCTCGAAAAATTTAGCCGGTGGAGGTGTTGCTCCCCTTGAGACCGACAATTCCGGTTTTGCGCAAATATTTTAATATGACCATTGTCCTCCCCATTGTCTTCCGTGAGTGTGAATTTTATGAATAGCTGACAATCACAAATACTTACAAACATCCCATGCGAAGTATCTTGAATTCTGATTCACCGTTGGCTTGTTAATGGTGCCAACTCGGCCGTGATTTTAAGATAAACGATCGTAGGTCTCGTGAAGTTGAAGTGAAGAGTTGGATCGACTTTTTTTGTTTGTAGACGAAGGGGGGGGGGGGGGGGGTATTCGCAGTACAGCGGCCAAGATGACGGCCAACATGTGTGTCATTGGCAATAGGTTCTTATCGTTATTAGCTACCTTTAGCCACGTGAAGGTCCAATGTGAAAGACAACACACACCAGCAAGAGGTTCGCCACGCCCGCCATGACTTGATTTCCGAGTACGAAAATGACCCGTGCCAGTGTTCATAGTATAATAGACCGTTGTTACCGATTTGTTTTACTGTTATTATCCATTAACTTAGTAATGAACATTCGTTAACCACAGCAATTTCAACAAAGCAGCCCAATATGGAGGAAACCAAAGGAACAGCTGAAACTGTATAGAGGGCGTTACTTTGTTTTTTTAAACAACGTAGTTTTCCTTTACTGTTGTTAAACCCTCCATGTACATAATATAAAAAGTACGTTCTGGAGATCAAAATAAATCATGGTGAACGGTGGGTTAAAATTAAAAAACATACGCAATAGCTGCGGGTTGTTTTGTTGATTGGTAAGCACGAGTGAACTAATGCCAACAGGCTAAACCTTTGTACAAGTAAAACGAGCGCAGCCGATAAACCCAGCTTGCGTTGGGAACGTGCATGGAAGTAGCATGGAAAGAGGGAAGAGGAGAGAGAGGGAGAGGAGAGAGAAAGAGAGAGAGGAGGAGAGAGAGAGAGGAGAGCGAGATAGGAGGAAGAGAGAAGAGAGAGAGAGAGAGAAAGAGGAGAGAGAAAGAGAAGAGGGAGAGAGAGAGAGCGAGAGAAGTAATGGCGAGGAGAGATTGAGAGACGAGAAGAGAGAGAGAGAGAGAGAGAGAGAGAAAGAGAGAGATGGAAGGAGAGGAGAGATAGAGAGAGAGGAAGAAGAGGTGAGAGATGAGAAGAGAGGAGAGAGAGTAGAGAGAGAGAGAGAGAGGAGATGAGATGGAGATATAGTTTTTTTTGATTGTGATATATATATTTTATACATTATATATCTAATAGTATATATATAGCGATATAGTATATATTAGTAGATCTATATATATATATATATATGATATATATATTTAAGAGGGGGCGAGAGGGGGAGAGAAAACGTAATTGGTAGAGGGGGAAATGTGAGGGAAATAGAAAGTTTAGAGGGGAAGTGCGCGGAGAAATGGTCACTGAAAGAGGAGAGAGGAGAAAATGGGGGGGGGGGTAGGTTAGAACAAATATAAGCATGAGGGGGAAGAGGGAGGGGAATGAGGAAGGAGTCAGACGAATGGGAAAAATAAAGGCAATAAGGGAATATGTAGTAAACTAAACAAACTGGGAAAAAAGCAGAGAAGGAAATAAAAAGGCAGGAAGAACTCGAACGAGCGGGACAGGCTGGGGGAAGAATTTGTAGGATCTTTGGGTAACGGATGAGCGTAACTTCGGGAGGGGGTAAAGTGAGGGATATCGAGAGGGGGGAAGATGGTTCATAGAGAGATGAGATGACAGTCCCGCTGATAATAAATGTTTATCCCAAATATTCTGAATCTATAGGCAGAGGGAAGAGAAGAGAGGAGAGAGAGAGAGATCATTCGCAATAAACCAAAACTATCTTCCTAAGATAGCAAAGAAGTATCATTATTTCACATATTTCACACATATTTTAAGTCACAATATTTAATGATATTATAACAATTGAAAACTATAAAATGGCTGTCACAATTTGTATAGCACGTCAGCTTATGAGAAATGAGTATCGTGTCATATTTACAACCTGATGTGAATTTTACTGCTACTACATCAGACAAGAAAGATCAACCGCATGCGCCCCGGCCCGGCTGGCGGCATGTGCGTATAGTTCCTTTGAGTTTTTAAAATTTGAGCCGTCACATCGCCAAAATATTCAATTTGATGCCGACGCCGTTAAAATACTAAGACTCCCGTGTGGATGGTTGATTGTTTGGTGTAACTATTTAGAACAAATTCTATTTTGTTTTAAACATCGTTAAGCATTTAAAACTGAGTAATTGTTGTTACGTTAGAGGAGCCTCACACACTGGTGACGTCTGTATGCAAGTAGGGCGGACCCTCGTGGCGTTGGACAGGCGAGTGAGATATGCTCAGCAAGACAATAATATCGCGGTTATCAAGGTACCGCTAAATGGACCACCCATGGTTAGCGCCTGCCATGCGACTCGACGATCGGCTGCACATTGTTATTGGGAACGACTTTCACGATTCGTTAGTTGAAAATAAGACATATATTAGGTAGATCTTATATTGTTTTTTAATAAATTACTTTATGATTTTTCACTAATTTCACATTAAAGACATACACTGACTTAATGAGGTGAAAAATGGAGATTACTTTTCGTTTAGTGTACGTTTATGCTGACTTGGAGCGTGCCCCGACTTGGCAAGAAATTAATTCACTCACATAATTCATACAACAGGCTGATCCCACAATCCCTCCCCCTTTTCTTTTACAGCACGACGATTTAAACATGGAAGGTATTGGTGTGATCATTGTGAATTATTTTAACATTCAAATGACATTTTTTTTCGGGAACTGCATTAATCTTTTGACTTCATTCAAGACATTCTAAACCAGTTTAATGATTTTCTTTATGATGACCTTGTCTTCTTTCATAATATCAGCTTGAGGATTTTTTAATAGTTTGGCTAACTGCAAGAAGTTCCGTATCATGATTTGAATGCTTGCTTGGCCTTTTGACTCTTGTCTTGGCTATGACAAGGCTGAAAGATCATATGGCTCATAATTTGATCAGTATAACCTTACAATATGATATAGATAGGATCTGGACTTAAAATTGGAATGGTTCAAAAGACTTGAATTAGGAAAATAGAATTTGTTTTTAATCTTTCAAATAGATGATTTTAAACAATTAAGTGAAAGAGTATGTTTCAACATGAAAAAGAAATAGGAGCAATTAAGATAATATGTCACTGGAATTAACCCCAAAAAGATATTTTAGGTGGCTTACCCAAATGGTGATTTCCACACAGGGAGGAGCTGAGAGTCCCATGCCCTGCCACATTCTGTTGGGTGCCGTCAAATTCATCAAGACAATGAAGAGGTTTTCCAATACCATGTTGCCACCATAGAGCTAATAGGTAATTTATGTAACTCTATGGTTGCCACCTTAATCCTGCCTGGACAGTCGACAGTGCTGGACAATAAAGAGGTTCCAGTTGAATGCCCAGATGCACATTATTTTTTATGGCTATATTTTTTGTAATAAGATCTTGAATAAGATACTGTTTTTGCACAGGGAAATAACTTGCTACTAATCAGTGACAACACAGGGGTGTGGTGGGGAATCTAGGGGTTTCAGATAGATGATGATTTTCCCCAAATGTATCCAATTAAACAATCAACCCAGTTACCTTCAGTTTATTTCCAACAATTTATGTTTTTCATTACAATTTCATAATTATAGCCTATCAAAAGATAAAAGGCAAGACCTGAATGAAATGTTCCTCTATCATAATATCCACCACAATAAAAAAATGTATTTTATTTATTCATATTCAATCGCCCTGGTCGCCGGAAAAAAAATCACATCGTATAAGTTCCATCAGTCTATTTTTAGTTTAATGACGTGCAGTACGTCCGCATGTGATTGGCTCAATAGAGACACCCCTACCTACAGCATGGCAGCTGGTGGCACGTTTGAGGTTGTTGTGTAACCTCGCTTTTTGATTGGATAAATCGGTACCCGCCCCCCCCCCCGTGAATATTTACGCTTCCGATTGGATAATAGGGACACAACCACCGGTCCAGCGCTAGCATTTTCTCGTACCTACACCTGCCCGCGCCGTGGTACAGTGTGATGCAGTGACATTTTAGCAATCAGGTTTCCTAAGTACGCCGTGATTTCCAGTGCACTTTTGAAAACACAAACCCTCAAAGTCTAAACTGTGTAAGTTTAGCCTACAATGTAAAAGATTACGTTCAGATTGATGGCGAATATTAAATATTACTATAAAAATAAAAATACGAAGGATGAATCTGACGTTTGTTAAGGTAAACTTGCCTTAGAGACGCTGTTATTACATTGTGTCGGTCCAACTACCAGCGGTCCAAAGCACGTCCGCACAAAGAAACAAACAGACTACTCGCTGAGTATCTGGCAGATTTCAATGGTTTTTTAATTCAGTTCACATTAATTTTAAGTATTATATTATATTTTTGCTTACCTCACCAGCTTCTTGTGTTTAGCAAGTTGTAGTTTCATTATCTGCCAAGAAAATGATACACTCAGTCTGTGAAACAAGGTCTCCACTAGGCACTGCCGGCTTGTGTTTCACACACCTATGATCTATCTCCGCATGCCGAACAACAGCGGGATTAAATTATATATTGCTTTTGTTTATTTACCTAATGCATTTATTATTTTACAAGATGACAACGAACAATTGTCCGTGCCGACCTTGAAAAAAGTCGTGGGTCGGCGCGATATTTTTCTGCGCGCAAGAAACCCCCCACCCCCTTAGATTTACTCAAAAGCTAAATTTCTGGTCTCAAATAAAAACAAATCGCATATCGCGCAGAACGCAAACCAGCGCGAACCCTGACCCCATCATCAGCAATCATCAGCATGACCATCGCCATCATCATCAAAACCAGAAATGCTAAAAACAAAAAGTAATTAATCTGTTTTTATACTCTGAAAATAGACTGTAAAAACTTGAAAAAAGCTTGAGTACTAAAAAAATTTAAGGAAAAATAGTTTGAAAATAATATTATAACACCCTCTTTGCTAATTGGACCCCTTCTATTTAAACTCCAGAACCCCGCCCCCCCCAGCTACCAGGCCTAACAAAAATCTAAGACAGGTATTTCCTTAATCCACTTTAGCGTAAAATGCTACAATTAGGCAACACCCCCGGGATTTCCCCCGCTTCCATTTCGCGCAATGTGCCGACTGCTGACTGAAAAGTGCAATTGGAGCTGCAAAAGTCTCACCATATTTCACCTGTTCCTTACCATCGAAACTGCACAAATTCGGCCTATAACGGTAAACTAAATCCTAAACTTTCAAACCGGTTGGGTGTCAGGTTTTGTCCGCATGACCGGGAAAGTTTAATGACAACGGGGTATAGAATTGTCATGATATAAGATACGGGATAAAATTGTATTGCCGCCACAACCTCCATAGCCTATTGAACGTATATATCGAAATAAGCGCCGCCACAGATCATAAATTCCAAGGTTTTGCTACGTTTTGAATTGCCCTGGAATTGGAAAAGTACTTGTAGGAAAAATGCTTTGGAATGATATTGTTCTTGAGATATTCAATTTAACGATTTTTGGAAATCGCCACTTGTAACCTTGTTGTGTTTGAATTCCTTGGCGTTTGGAAAACAACATCAACAATTGCTGAAGATTAGACTACACAGATCACATCGTGGTTAGATGATATACCCTCTAACACAGAACACTCCATTGACTAGCTTTAAAAGGCGTTTTTACATGTGAGCCTTGTTGACATGTTTAAAATTACCTTTTCAATATCCTCCCTTACCATTATGAAATTGTCCGCGATATATAAAATCACACTTACCAGACAGTTTTGAAACACGATGCAGTCGAATTCAAAAAGAGAGTGAATAATGTTTGAAAATACCTCAAATAATTCTCTGTTTTCTGTGATGTTACCAGCGATTCTGCTTGTTGACCAATAAAACGGCATGCTGACCTTAGGTCAGGTAGATCCGTGACCTTTCACTAACGCCGAAACACCCAAGGTTCAACTTTTATACGCTTACCAGTTTACTCTCTTCTCCTGGTTTTCAATTAAACGACTAAATATTTGCTCGATTATGAATTTGAGTAATTTTAAAAAATATCCTTAAAAAAATTAAAAAAATTAAAAAAATTAAAAAAATTAAAATAAATACTTTGTTTAGCGGAGAAGAAAATTTAATGCACGTTGTGTACACAGTCGGAAACTGTAACAGGCCTGTACAGGTAAACATTTTCGCGATATGTTATTTTTTTTTCCCTTTTTTTAGCCATCCTCAGAACACTATAAAGCAATTTTTAAAAACGCTTTAAGTATTTTTGACTCATGTGGCTTGATTTTTCTGTTTAAAACCATAATTAAACAAAACATAAATGTCACAATCGTAAATTGGCAAAAAATAATTAATCACAATTTAAATAGCTTGAGCTTGGCATCTTGTTTACTTTTGCAGGGTTCAAAGTGCATGCCATCCCACAATATTCGTGTTATGGTTGTTGCATGAGCACTTTTGCTGTGAATCTCGATTTGCACTCGTTTTTTTGACTTAATGTTTTGAATATGACAAAAGACCAGTGGTACAAACATGTATCCGAATATGAACAAAATGCTATAAAGCAGAAAGTTTGTGTGAGGCTGGTTTTTTACTCATTTAATATTGCGAGGTAAGCCATTTTTCATTTCCTGACTGAATCAACATGGTTGAAGTCGAATTATATGGACTGGTTGTGTGTGGTAGAGGGTTGCCGCTGGGGCAAGTCTCACCACAAAAAAAGAAACATTCGATGGGTGTAAGATTAGACATACAACAGAAGGTCCAGATGGCAGACGTATTCCACACAAATTTGCTATCCGCACACAAAACAGAAGATAATCAAATCACATTCAAAGCAAAGTTAAGTCCACACAGATCGTTCAAGCAGAAAAACTACAACAACACTGAATAGCAAATCCACAAAACTAATTCTAAACTGCACTGTCTACAGTAGTGTTTAAAACAACAAACAATTAAATTGAGTTTTTAGAATCTTAGAAAGTAGATTCATTGGAATGACCCCCTATACATATGTGAATGACAGTTAAATTAAACCTTTAATGAGTCCATCTGTTACCTGGTTCGTGCAAAATTGCAATTTCTAGCCTGAGATAAGTTGACCAGAAGTCCCACGCCAAAAAATTGCATTCTGCAGTGACCTGCACATCGCATTAACCCGTGTACAGAGATCAAAAATGCTAATTAGCGTTAATGATCCCGCTAATGACAATACAAATTTACCCCGCCCATTGTGACGTAAGAGGTTCGCCAAACTGGGGAGTTTTCCGGGACAAATTGGACCCTTCGCCAGTGACCTTATCGACCTTGACTGGGTCAACCCGGCGCGATTGCGATTCTGAACCTTGGAAATTCGCGTGGTAGTTTGCCTAAGTTCTGTTTAAGACTGAAATGTTACCAATCATCCCCGATGTCCAAAATTTGTCCACTTTGCTGATCTAATCTTTAAAATTTTACATGGTTAGAAGGAAAAATATTCCAATAAGGCTATGAAATGAATTGTTAGTTTTCCCGTCCCATTGATTTCGACGAGGCAACTAGTGACAATTTCATTATTCAATTATTTTGGTAAATTTCATTATTCTCAAACTTCATTAATTCCTTGGTTTTATTTGGGCATAGTGAAATAAATACAAGTGACAACTCTGAATGTGCCTTAAGTGAATTGGAATAATCAAATAGTAACAATACAATTAATAATGGCACGTGAGTGATTGATCATCCTAAAATAGAAAAACAAAATTATCAAAAATACGATTTGTGCATTTTTGTTACAAGTTTTATGTATATCCTAAACATCTAGGCATATGACGAAAGCTACACAACTTATGTAAAGACAAATCCAGACTTTGAAAAAAATATATATTAAAGCAGTAACAGCACAGGGCACATTTTTTGAAGAGCGCCCCAAATTTTCCAGATATTTTGAGATTTTTGCACAGTTGCATTGGTAATTGTGAACAATACCTGTGAATTGTAGAGTTCAAAACTCTCTATGTGTCGTAAAAGAATAACAAATTTTGTAATTAGAATAAATAATATCGGAGATCTCCGAAAAAATAATTCAACGGTTGCTGGAAACGTCCTTGCAATATGAAATAGCCAGGAAATTGCGCTATGCACGTGTCTACGCTCATCCATTAGTTGTTCCGTCGGTTCAAGAGGTGTCAAGTTAGAGATCATTTTCGTGAGGTGACACATTTCACCATGGACGGACATAAATTTGGCGTTTGCAGCCATTAAATTACAATCAGGGATCCCAATTCTAATTACAAAATAACTTCATTTATGACAAATACGCATTTTTAGCATTACCACTCGCAGGTAAGGTTTACTAGATAATACTCAACACAACTGTGAAAAAATTTCAAATTTTGAAAATTGGGGCACTCTCCAAAATATGCTGTTTTGCTTTAAATTGCTTTAAATGGTCACTGCACTCAGGTTTCATGACCATACATATTTGACATGGATGACTCTGCATGACCTTGAAACTACCTTAAAATATGTACTATGGGAAAAAATCACTCAATGTTGAATTCCACCATGGAAAAATTGTGTAATTTTACATTTTAAAAAAAATCTTATTTGGCCAGAAGGGGCCAATTGAGTTCCAGGCAAGCTCACAATTACCAATTGATACACAAAGGAGCCAAAACACCAGGAGGAACCATCCAGTAACCATCTGAGAACCATCCGAAGTGTCACTTTTCTTTAAAATCATTACTAAAACTTTTTAAAAAACTATTTTGAACCAAACCAAATGAATTGGTATCCAGGGTGTTCTCATCAACCATTGAAACACAAAGGAGCCGAAACACTGGGAACATCCAGGGAACCATCCAAAGTATCCACTTTTGTTTAAAAACATTATTTGATCACTTCATCAAAATAGCAATTTTATCCAAACAATTGCTTACCAACCATTGACACACAAGTTAAAGAAGCCCAAAACACCGGGCGGAACCATCCAGTAACAATCTGAGACCTCCGAAGTGTCCACTATTCTGTTTAAAAAATAATTTTTTTGGACTATTTTTGAACCAAAACAACTGAATTGGAAATCCAGGCTTCTCATTCAACCATTGAAACACAAAGGAGCTTAAAACACTGTGAACCATCAAGGAACCATCCAAAGTATCCCCTTTTGTTTAAAAATCATTATTTGTGACAATCTTGAACCAAATTGCCAAATTTGTATTGCCAATTTGTATTCAACACCATGAGACACAAAGGAGACGAACAACACTGGAACTATCCAGAAGCAATCTGGGGAACCATCAATGGTCCACTTTTATTTCAAAATAATTATTTTGATCATTGGGACCAACATGGCAAACATAGCCAAGTGGGTTTGGGCAATGCCTAAAAGCCATTGAATACAAATGACCAAAAACCCTTGAACCGCAAAGGAAACCCATCGGGGAGGGACACCATCTTAAGGTCCCCATTTCTTTAAAAAGTAAGTTGGCCATTTTAACCAAAAATAGCCGATTTGGTTCCAGCAATGGTCAAAAACCATTGATACACAAATGATCCAAAAAGACAGAGAACCATCCAGAAATCTCGGGCACGACCCAAGGTGTCCCACTTTTGTTGTAAACATTGTTATTTTGACCATTGTTATTTGACTACCAAAATAGCCGATTTTTGGGTGTAGGAAATGCTCATTAACTATTGAAACACAAGGTAGCCAAAAAAACACCGGGAACCATCAAGAAATCACAAAAAATGCCTCCCTCCCTCCCAACCCCACCACCCCCATCTCTCCATATTTCCCAACTCGAGTTTTAAATGATGGCAATTTATATTAGGTACATTCAAACAACAATGGCTCCAATTGACTGCTCTACTTGAAAAGACCACCATTTATAATGCGACTTTGTTAAAAGTCGGGGAGAAAGGTGACCTTGGAACTGTTATTTATACTCTGTTCATACTGATAAATGTGATCAAAAACTTGGTCAAACAGAGTGTTTGATGTTAGGAAATGTTTATGGTCAAATGCATGTGGAGATAGCTAAAAACCAATAAATAATTGAAATATTTTTAAAATAATGAAAAATCTAGCGGCAAGCAAAATCGGACGCGGTCTGGCGACGGGAAACTAACCAAAAATTTCACTTTCATTAGCGTATAGGGCTCTCAGTAGTAAATTGTGATGATTAAAGCCTATAGCGGAAGTGCTTATCTCCATGTAGGCCTTACGAACCTTATTTTTTCTTATTAAAAGGATGGATACTTTTCGCAACTTGATGCGGGTGAGGTTATATACGTAAAACCAGTGTAAACTGGCGTAAATTTCTTATGTCATAGAGAAAACCTTATCGCTCCCGAAGATGCCACAAGTTTCGATCAGAAGCATGGTGATTTCGGTAGGGGACACGTTTTCTGTTCAATGTAATTCATCAACTTGGAAATGTTAGGCTACACAGGAAGCCTGTACTAAGTCCTTTCTGTCGCGCAGACTAGGGACTCCGAATACATACACACAAACTCAATCTTGCTCTGGCACAAACAGTGTAGGCTGGTATGCATAAATACAGCCGTCGTGTTTTTTTTCTGTTAACGCAAAAATGCCACTTGATTCTTTATCTTTAGGGGTGTAAATTATTGCAAAAAATATCTTGGATTTTTTAAAAACTTTTTAGGGTCTCAAATCCAAGATGGCCGCCAAAATCCACACATTCCATGTATAATTGGTTTCGAACGCAATTTATGAGGTCAAAATTGAAAGACCAATACCCACATTTTCAATACCACAGAGTTTAAAAACAGCTAAAGTCAATAAGGCAGTCACATAACAGCTTTATGTGTACCTGGATCCAAGATGGCGTCCACAATGGCCGCCACAAAAGCTATGTTATGAATATTAAATGCTACTCAACACTAATCAAGATGAAAATAGGATTCAGATTGATGGTTGGTTATGTATATCTTTGGTACTAGGAACCCACATCTGACATTTTTTTGGTAAACAACCTCAAATCAGGATGGCGGCCAATATGGCGCCGAATCGAAAGCGCTATTAAACAGCTTAAAAAACTGCTTAATTTAAGACAAATACCTGATGGGCAGTAACAGTGTATTTAATACGTGAAGACAGAAGAAACAACTCCACATTGTGTTGCTAAACATTCTTGACCAAGATGGCGGGCCACCTAAGTGTATATATGAATAATAGTAAAATATAAAATGATTTTTACTCAGTAGATCCATATATCTTTTCATCATATTTTATTAACAAAATAAACACTTCGATTGCATCATTTGACCCAAAAGGGAACCAGTATTTACCATTTATGTTTTAAAAAAACATACTTCAATTAAGATGGAGGTGTGATTTGGCTACTATAAAGGACTAGCAAAAAATCAATAGCCAAAAAGATGGCGATTTCATACCTCCATTATGTTATACGCATCGGAAATTTGGAATACAAATAAAAGGAAGCAACTATAGATACACTTCTTGGACAAGAAAGCATTCTACCATAATTGTTTACTAAGATGAATAAAAAGTTAGATACCAGCTAATATAAAACTAATTTTTGATAAATACGACAAACATGGAATTGATAAAAAAGTGAATAACAGTGAAATATATTTGTATATACGGCAAGCAAGATATATACTTACCAGTTTTGTTAAATGTAAATGCTTCAAATCGAAATGACCATAATATTAGTCATTGTGTTTCAATCATATTTACAAAAACACTAATGCTTTAAAATGAGTTTGTGTCCAAAAGGTGTTTATCTAGTTGCTTCAAATTAATATATTCAAATTCCTAATGCCAAAATAACGTTTAAAAATAGGAGATATATGTGTAGATAAGGTTGAAATATCGTCAGTTTTGGCATTGATTTTCACAAAACTTAAATTATAGAATGAGTTTTGTGTCCACAGTTTATAGTTGCTTCAGTTATATTATGTTAGGAAAAAATCCCTGGTGGTGGCTTTGATAGTGGACAATGGCCATATAGGGACCCATTTGATTTAAGCATGTTAATTAAAAACTTACTTGATAGGGGTTTATGTTTCCAAAAGTATATCTAGTTGCTTCAATACTAATGTGTACAACATATGATAGGTATATATGAAAAATAGCCACATTTGTGGTTTTGAAGGATGTTAAAAAATTTAAAATGGTAGATATGGGTTCTCATGTTTAAAAGTATGTCTAGTTGCTTCATTTATATGTCATTAAATTTCCTGCATATGACGTTTATAACACATGTTGGTTATTTTATTATGCTGTACGCAGTCGTCCTTTTGTCCTAATTGGGATTTGAAGCATGTTCAAATTTATAATAAAAAAAATTATATTATATCCCGACGTCCCTGAGGAAAAATGATACCAAACGGGACGATCACCACAGGAAGAGGGAGGTAGCGCAATTGGTCTTGTTCGATCTAGGAGCACTTTCACCATAAAACAAGGCAAAGGGTTCGCTCCGTGATTTTGAAAAGTGGGAAAATGGCATTTGGGATTTAAGGGAGATAGAGTTGCCCAATTATAGTTTTATTTAGAAATTTTTCCTATCATGCATACCATATGTAGATTATGAAAATCACAGTTTAGGCCATTGATAGTGATTACAATTGGCCATAATAGCCGCAACTTCGATTTGAATATGTTACCAAGCAAAAATAATATGAGTTCCTTGTGTTCAAAAAGTTTAAACAGATGTTTATATAGGTTTTGATTGTTATTACATGGGATCACATGGCTGTATGAAAAATCTACACGATTTCTATGAGTTAATTTCTTAACGTTATTTGTATTTTCATTTCAACTTTCTCATGCGTATAAAATGTAGGTATATATGAAAAATAGCAATTGGGTCTTGGATTAGTGCTTATAAGGGTCCTTATTAGCCGAAATCTTGGGGTTCAAGGGTCGAAAAACGAAATTAATAGACAAGAGCCTCAGTTGTAAGTTGCCTTATTATTTTTTCATTCAAATTTTCTGTGCATATAAACATATTTATACGTAGGTATTATGAAGAATCTCCAGTTTGGGCTATTGATAGATAAGAGTGCTTATACACCAATTGAAATTTTGACACCATCTGGGATTTGAAACGTGTAACAAAGCAAATGGAGTAGTTTGCAAGTGTCCAAAAATTATAATTTATTGGTAACAGGTTGATAAAACGTGAAAGGTAGGAGAGGGGAGGCATAATTCTTAATGTGTATAACATAAGAAGTAAATAGGGGTATGAAAAAATCACCAGATAAGCACTGAAAGTGCTTACAGAAGCGATTATATTAGCCACCATTGTGGATTTGAAGTATATTCGTACTCTCTAAATGTAAAAGAGAGAAATCACTCTTCAAGTGAGGACTCTAGGGACCAGTCTTTGATGGAGTTAAATTTCTCTCTTTTTAGAGTGAATGCTCTGTCAATTCTTCACTCTATGAGAGTGACAATTCCTCGATGAAGAGTAATCATAACCAAAATCACTCTTTAAAGAGTAAAATTAAACGTCCATCAAAGACTGGTCCTAGAGTCACTCCTTGATTACATTAAGAGAGTAACCATAAATGGTAAATGAGTTCCTTTGAGTTCAAAGTATACATCATAGTTGTTTTTAATGTACTCAAAATAGTAGAGGCCATATGCGATTCAACCGTTGAAAAATTCTAATAAAAGGACTTTTTATATATTTTTGTAGGGCTATGATGTAATTATTATGAAAAAATTTGTCCGGTCATCGGGCAGCTGCGTTGGTCAGAGATCAAGGTCAAAAGGGTCAATGACCTTATAAGGCATTATCATTGATCAAACTCCTCAACCATTCGGTCTACAAGCACAAATGAGTGTCTATACCAAGGTTTTTGGGGTAACAGACACAATTAGCATGAAATAGAGAACAAAACGATCAAATGCACCCTCCCTTGATTTTCAAAAGAGTTATGACTATGTGCATGGGGAAGTGTACATTAAAACTTCGTTCCCCCTAAACTATTTTAAAGGTGTTTTAGATTCTGGAGTCGGTGTACAAAGCCTCTGACCCTTTGATTGGGTACAGGTGGATGTCGTTATAAGTTCTTCTCTTTCCATTGATATCAAAAAAAACGTTACAATAGTCCTCCATTTGACGTCATAGTAATGTTTTGATGAAGTAATAACCATGGGAAAATTGATTTCTTGATGTTGATAAAAATATGCCAATTTCTATTTGAGTTAAACATACAGGAATGTGTTATTTGCTCGGTTTTTGCGGGTGATTGTGAAAGGAAAATCAAGTTTGTAACATACACAGGAGGTTTTAGTCCATAAAGCATATATATTGTGGATAGAAGTGAAAAAGAAAAATATAATAGGTGCAACCATCGCCTTCCCAAAAAACTGAGTCTGTCTTCCACTAACAAAGGTAAGGTGGCGTGACAGATTATTTTTGCGCTAAAATGAAGCAAATGAGGTCCCCAGATAAGATGCAGCCATTAGGTTTCAAATTTATGTGTTTTTACTGGCCGGATCAAAAACTTGTTGCAGTGGGTTAAAACACCCCACCTTCCTCCTCCAGGACGAAGGTTACCTCAAACCTTCAGTGGTGGACTTTGCCACTCAATAGGAGGCAAGGAGTTCCATTCAGCCTACCTGTGACCTATCAAAACCCATGACAAGGGTGGTTAAACACCCTGACGACGGATGCGTTTAAGTGGGGGGATCACCTCCCAGGGGGAGGCCGCTGACCAGCATCGTGGCTCTTCACCACATAAACGTCCTCGAGTTGTTCGCCGTCTTTTTGGCATTGTGCCACTGACTCCCCGTGGTCAGGGGGAAGGAATTTTGTCCGCGCGACAATATGAAGGTGGTGGTGACATATAAACAAGGGAGGGGTGTAATCAGTCCCAGCGTATGCAGGAGATTCTCGATAGGGTGGTTTCCGAGATTGGGACACCGGCTGATCGCCTCCCATGTTTCGGGAGTAGACAATCGTTTGCGGACAGTCTCCCAGAAGGGTCCCTAATCCCAGACACAGCCAAAAATCAGAGGAGCGTCGGTGGAGTGGCAGCCCTACTTCGCAGTAGGTTGCCGCACAATCTTTCTAGATGGTGGACCGTCCACACTTGGATATGTTGCCTCAGCATGAATGTCAGAGTTTGTGCATTTAGGGGGCTACTCTTGGGAACCCGGACCCCGGGCAGTTCAAACGGGAGGCCATGGCAGCGGACCGGTGAGGATTGATAGCCTATGCTGACTATAGCTTTTCTCCAGGTTGATGATCCCAAAGTCCTCGAGTGGCTCTGTTCTCGAGACTGCTGGTCCTACTGTTGCCCATTATGGCCACGGCAGATGTGGTTCCCAGGCCGCTATATAGATCTGCTTTTAAGGGAACAGATCCATCTTCAAAGGAGGGGACCTGAAGAGGTCTCCTCCAGCCGACGGGTTCGCCCCAGAGTGCCAACCACCATGCTCCGAACATGTCTTCTGGTACATTCTGCAGACTGTACACTGAGGGGGGACTTTTGAACAGGCTGCCATTGCTCACTGTTCAGGAAAATTCACTAGAGATTACAGGGATTACCATGCAAAGTGTGCCGATAGAGAGTTCGATCCATGCAGTTCTGAGACCGTATAGACCAGGTTGGCGGCAATTTCCTCAAGAAGTCTTTCAGGAGGGGTTTACTCTTAGTGTTCCTGACTGTCCGATCGAGGTTTCTTTTTTTACCGAAAGCCACAGGCCAGACCCATAAAAGGGCTCGGTGATGGATGACAGTTTCTTTCAGTCCCCTCTTGTCCAGTCTGGTTGAAGGGTATGTTAACGGATCGTCCCCGGTTCGGAGCCTTGTTCCGGAGAGGGGATTTGCCATTGGGTCTTGCAATTATTGGTGTCGGAAAAGATTAAACCCAACAGAAAGCTTTCTTCTGGAACTTCCTAGTGGTTGTGGGTGTGGCCATAGGGGGTTCGGATATACATGCCTTGTCTACGAACGAGGCCAGTCACGATTGCGTCAACGCTTTGAGAGCAAGGAGGGCTCGATCTTCCACATGCAGGAGTTTTGTCAAGATCAGACTCTTTCTTTTACCCCGAAAACGGTGTTTCTGCCACCTGTCTCACCATATTGCAGGACCGGGATTGCAGACAGATCGAGAAGCCCTGCAGCAAGGGACACATTGAGCCAGCTGAATCTCCGTCCATCTTTTTGGTGGGAAAAATGCACACAAAAATACCATGATTGGTGTTGACTGCTTCTTGGTAGGCATATGAGGTTCGAGCATGTATTGTCTTCCTCAGGGCATCTATTAAAAGAGGGCCTCATCCCGACATTTGGACAATGTCAGTCTGGAGTTCTACTCCCACCTTTCCAAACAAAGTATATTTGATGCATGTAATAGTCAAGCGGAGAGGAGGGGTGTCGCCGTCCAATCCCTCTAGCATCTTGAACCAGAGTATTATGAGACTATGGGTGGGGCTTTGACAGGCGTGGCGTTGGCTACCTTCTGCGAACTCCTTCCGCCACCGATTAAGCCATGAGTGGTATTCTGTGCAAAAAAGTTAGGCTGTCGAAGGAAGCTAGCACTAGTACAGTGTAGTTCCGATCAGGAGTGAGAGGGAGGGCGATTCTGCGATACACTGAGTATGATACTTTACCTTCCACACCTTATGAGCGCTCAGCAATTTGGTTATTCTCCACCTGCAGAAGGTCGTTGGAAGCTTTTTTTGCGAAGGGCGATCACAGCGCCGTCTTTGATGTGGTACGTGGATATATTTCGGGAGTGTGGCTTCATTTAGCGTAGTATGGGGTTTTTAAGAAAAAGTACCCAAATGAAATATTTATGCAAAAAGGCTATCACTAGTACCACACAGTTTAAATCACACAGGACTCATCGGTTCAAGGATCTCGGTCCAAGAACAGCATTCACTGAGTTGACAATAATGTTGTAGCTGTTTCATTAGATATATATTAAGGTTCAAATATTGTGTTTAATATTGTACAGACTGAGTTGGCTAATTTACGTTGAGAAACAAACTTGTAATGTTAAAAAATTCGGATTAAAAGTGCTTTCTATGGTGAAAAGCAATGATGGCTGCATTTGTAAGCAGGAAAATATGTTTTTTTTATTGACCCCCAAAACATGGGTATAGGCACCACCTTTTTGCTTCTGGCCAATTGGCTGAGCAGGTTGACCCATCCATGCCTTATAAGGGTATTGACCTTTTGACCTTGACTATCTGACCAACGCGCAACTAGAAGGATGGACAATTTTTACAATAGTATTTTGGATGTTTTCATTATAGATTATGGTCAATTGTTTGGTTTATTTGATACTTTACAGACTGACGAATTGGCTAATTTATGTTGAGAAAACGTGGAAAAATGTGATTAAAAAGTGTTTTCTATGTTGAAAAGATTAATGATGATTCATTTGTAAGCCTTCAAGACTGTTTTTAATTGTGTTTAGTGACCCCCAAAACATGGTTTTATAGACCACCATCGTTTTGCTTCTAAGCCAATTTTGGATGAGCAGTTATAACCATCATGGCCGTAATAAAGGTCGTTAACCTTTGACCCCTGAATATCTGGACTAAGCAGCAAAGCAGCAACTAGAAGGCGGGACAAATTTTTTGTAATTATTCATATATAGGCCCTACCAGAATAGATATACAAGAGTCCTTTTATTAGAAATTTTTCAAGGTTGTATAGGACATGTGTCATAATTACGCCTCTACTAAAATATTATTATGATATAGATCTATGTGAAAAAAAAACCATACACAATTTTACTTTTATCAGTGCTTACGGTGCCCGCCATCTTGGATTCAAAAGGTCGTTAAGCAACACCAGAAATGTTTGGAATTTATTTCTTCTGTCAGAGTATTAAATGTAATTTTCTCTGTACCCCCAAATGTTTAAACAAAATTAGGTAGTTTGTCTTAAATTACCAGTTCTGTGAATAGCGCTTTTCGGCGGCCAGATGGCGGCCATTTGGATTTGAAGTGAGTAGTATGTTAACAAAACAGAAAAGTCAGATGTGGGTTCCTGGCACCCCACAAGATATACACCCAAGAATTTGAATCCTATCATCTGATTAGTGGTAATGCAGCGTTTATATTCATAACATAGCTTTTGGGCGGCGGCACACATTTTGGAATTCGCCATCTTGATTTGTTTAATGTGATTGCCATTATTGATTGAATTTAGCTGTTTTGGAACTCCGTTGTATCGAAAAATATGGGTACTTGTCGTCAATTGGACCTCATATTGCGTTCAGCAGACTAATGATTATAATGGATGGAATTTTATGTATTATTTTGGCAGGCCCATTCTTGATTTCACACCCTAAATAAAAACGTTTTGAAAAAAATCCAAATATTTTTTCTCAAACATGTAAACCCAAAACTCAATGAATCAAGAGGAATTTGCTTTTAACAGAAAAAAAACACCAAATTTTACAGGTAGGCCTACACTAAACACCAATCTATGGAATCGCACATTCAGGTATTAGACTATTTTATTGATTTACCAATTCCATGAAAGGCGCGCACTGAAGCATGGTGGATATGGAGAATGGCACTCCTTTTTTAATGGGCTGAATTGGGCAATTAACCGGGTAACGATTGTCACCACTGTTATTGTACCAGGGTATTGTCGTGATGTCCGGTCTGCCGTGGCGGTTGAGGACATGGAAAATTAAACATGAAAAATATACAACACGTATACAACCATTGAAAAAGAAAAGGAAAAAAAAAAAAAAAAAAAAAGAAGAAAAAGAAAGAGAAAAGGAGAAGAAACAAATTTAAAAAAAATGGGCAGAATGAGTGGGCCGAACTGGAATGGGCGAATCGGCAATGGCGTGGGCGAATTGGCAAGTGGGCCGAATCGGGGTGGGCCGAATTGGCAATGACTTTGGGCCGAATTGGAAATGGGCCGAAAATGTCCGCAGTCCCAGTGGGCGAGGGGTACAAAAAAATCGGAAAGCCTTACGTGTGGTAAATTATTAAAATTTGATTCGCAAATTAAGATGCCGCGAAAATGGTGGTGATTGGCAATTCGCGAAAAAAAAAGTTTGCGCGAAATTAAGGAAAATTAACTTGTTTTACAGTAGTACCCTTTATATTAAGAAGCCTCTGGCAGGTATGTTTTTTGTGTTGTGTAGGGTAAGAATTTGCAAGAAGCCTGAAGGCACATTACTCAGTCTGGTCGTATGTCGGTGGAAAAGTTAGACATGGAATCGATTTTCGTTTTCTGCAGTAAAACATTCATTTATGCACAGTAATAAGTATAACAAAAATTCTGGATCTGGAATTTTTATACAAAGTTGTGATTTTCTATAGGAAGGACTTTGATTTTGCCTTTATACTAGTATATGCATGCCGAGTACGTATTAAGGGCTACGATGATGATGTAACCTGGTACAAAGGAGGGGGCCAGGTGGGGGGATGCCTTATTGGTGACCTCATGTGACCTTGTTGATTTTCCTCATGTGACAGTAAGCCCTCAGTGTCAAGTTCAAAATTGTAACCCGTTCCAGTCAAGGGCTTGGTACAAGTTATTGGAGTTTCGTAAGGCGTATAATGATTGTAAACTTGTGGAAGGAAGGGATAAAGGTTAGTTTTCGACCTGAGTTAGATGTTGGGCATATTTCAAGCAAATAACATGACATTATATAATTAATAAATATATGCAAAAATCTGTGTAATCACTATTTTGAAAACGGTTCATCGATATGCAAAAAATTTTCAACTGCATGCAACCCATTATGGTGCGCATTCTTGCTTTGCCATTTGAAAATTTGTATACATGCGGCTTGTTTATGCAAATGAGCTAATATGCATACGGCGTATCGCTTAAACGTACATCGGATATGCAAAAAATTCCTTTGCTACATTGAAAATACATGCCATACATCTTGGTGTGAATCATATGGGACGAAGGGGAAGGGATGGGGTGTGGGGAATTGGGTGGCGTGTGGGGGAGGGGGAAGTGAAGAGTGGGGTGTTTAGGAGGGCACCCGGTGAGGGATGTGGGGGAGGGAGTTGGGAGGTGGGGGGTGGAGTGCATGGGGAGGGGGAAGGGTAGGTGCATCGGGGAGGGGCCTGGGTTAGATAGTTGGGGAGGGATGCATCGGGGAGGATGGGGGCAGGGTGAGGTGATCGTTGTGGACCTTGGGGACCTCCATGTGACATTGGTGCCATCATTGGGGAGGGATCGGGTGCAGCAGGGAGGAGCGGGGAGGGTGCATCAGGTGAGGGAAGGGTGGGGTGACATCATTGACCTTGGTGGCCCCATGTGACCTTGGTGACCCCATATGACCTTGGTGACCCCAACCCCATTGGACCTTGGTGACCCATATGACCTTGGTGACATATGACCTTGTGACCCCCAGATGACCTTGGTGACCCCAGTGACCTGGTGACCCCACTGTGACTTGGTGACCCCAGGTGACACTTGGTCACCCATGTGAACCTCGGTGACCCCGGACCTCTGGTGGTGGACCCCATGTGACCTCGGTGGACCCCAAGTGACCCCCCCAAGTGACCTCAGTGACCATGTGACCGCGGTGACCCATTGACCTCGGTGACCCCATGTGACCTCAGTGACCCATGTGACCTCAGTGACCCCATATGACCTCGGTGACCCATGTCACCTCATGGCATATCAGTGACCTCGTGTCACCATGGTGACCTCATATCAACCTTTGCCCCATATCACCTTGGCCCCATTCACAACCGCAATGGAGATGACCACTAGCTGGCCAACGACCACGGTTTTGTTTTTATGTTGCAACCAAAAATGGGTGGATTTGTAACATATTATGTTTCATGTTCCATTCTTTGTCATACCTTTGCAATACCCAAAATAATGATTTAGGGCTGATATGTATAGTCTTAAAAATTATTGGTGTGATACAATCCACAATAACATCAACCAAATTGATTTAAACCCATATCATCTTCAAGCGTAATAAACGACATATAGTTAGAGAATCAAATATTGCCGGGGATTATCAAAAGAAGAGTAAACTTAGACCTGGTTTAAATCAGAGTTAATCCTACATCAGCCAACCTTTTTACATTCAACATGGCTCTCAATATTAAAGCGGCACTGGCAACTTTTCACAAAATATGAAATTTCTTCATTGCTCTCAAATGATGATAGGCCATTGGCAGAAAGGATATATTTAATATAAAAATAAATACCCCCAAAACAGATAGGGACATGATATGAGGATGTAAAGGACATCTAGGTAATTTTAGGCCAACTTTTTAAGTTTTCCATAACGTTAATCAACAAATGGTATTACATGAATATTTTTGACTCGTACTCACTGATATTAAACCACAAAGGTTATAGACCGATCACAGTGTGCATCGCGTGGGAAAACAGAAGACGGCATCGTGTTCTTTTGTTAAACGACATTTTCGTCGTCTGCTGAATTTAACGTCGCCGGCGACGATTAAATTATAAAAATCGTTCTGTTTCCCCATTAAGGAAGCTGATTTGGGTCTTAATCATTTCGGGTGAGGGCGTTTTGTTTTGTAATAAACCTACAACCATGCAAAATATTTGATTTTGAAAAATCTTGAGGGTGCACTATTTTTCAATGTGCCAGTGTCTCTAAACAAAATGACAAGGAGGTAAATTCCTCAAGAGGGCCAAAATGGCCCATCCATATGGGATTTTCCCACCCACGTTATGACAAAACATGTAAAATATGCTAAAAGCAAAAAAGGTCCACTCATGTAGGACTAACCTGGTTCAAACCCAAGTCTTAAAGTTACATTCCTTTTAAGAATACTAGTTATTGCTTTTAATGTTGCCCTGGATCTATCCTGATCATATCACCACTAGACAACAGCATAATTGCTAGTTTAAAACAAAAAGCAGCAGCCGAGTTGTTTGCACGTAAATATTGTTTGTCGCTAAGTAGATATAACACAATAGATATACAGCAGAAGAACGAAGACAAAACAAAATACAAAAAAAACAAAACCATTCTTATTCTTAACACCTCATTACAAAAACAATTTCAAACAGTGTTGCAAACATAGTGAATTTCATCCAAGAAACTACGTTAGCTTCTTAGAGGTCCATAAAACTGATCAATGCTGATAGCCTCATCCCAGGAGACCCAAAGTTTTACCAAATGTGTACAAGTTTTGATATCAGTGAATGAAAACAATTTTCCTCATATTCCCCTGTTTGATTTTGATGTTTGTTATGAGGCAAAAAAAATTAGCTTTAAAATAAAGCTATTAAGAGGCCACTGCATCTTGATGCTTCTAGTTGATTCTCTCGCATTATCGCTTGTAATCCCTTTAATAACCATACTACAAGTACCTCAATACACACCACCATCCCTCTAATCTTCATTACTATTTACGAAATTATTTTTCATGATTCTGTGGAGAGCGAACATGCTCATCAAAAACCATGATATCCCTAGACCACAGTCCCGGCCAGTAGCAAGGAATTTATTGGGGGTGCGGATTTGCCCAAAGTGGGACCTTTCGCGCGGGGTGGGGGGCGCAGATTTGTGAAGTACCGAAATGTTGTATTGGTATCTACAAACCAATTTTTTTGGCCCCCCCAAAACATTGGAAACCCCATGCAGACACAAGTGTGGACTATGCTAGCACCCACTTAAAGCATCGCGGCAATAGCTACATGCAGTGAACACAGAGGTTCCGCTAATTCCAATAGGGTTAAGCTAACCAAGCTTAGCTAGCAGTGTGCTGACAGACTGACTCACTGTAAATAGTAATAAAGACAAAGACATGATAGCATCCTTGATTTCTTGGAACCAGATGCCATAAGCAAAGGGGCTGCGGGCACGTGTCCCCAAAGTTTGGCCTTGCCAGTCAGGAGAAAGATCCATTCACGAGAATGTTATTATTAAAGTTAGAAATGTTTAGTTAACATCCATTCGGGGAAATTATTCTTGTGCCCCCCCCACTCAAAAGGATGAGATCCTGCGAACGCCATTGTTTGCAAAAATTCTCAACCACATTTTTAACCTGTGATGTCGAAATTTGAAATATTTCATGTGACATTTGTGTGAAAACATCTGTAGAAATTATATTACCAAAGTTTATTGCCTCTAGCAGGATGGCACTGATATTTACATTTCATGCACTTGGCTTTCTTTGGCCAGTATTTGAAATGAAGTTGTCAGCAGGTCCAGGCCCGTAACCAGGATTTTTTTAGGGGGGGGGCGATTTTTGTCAAAAGGGAGCCTTTTGGCAATTTTGCCCCCCCCAAAAAGGGACCTTTTCTTACCGTTAATTTAACCATTTTTCAACAAAATAACATAACCCTAAGTTTTTGGCCCCCCGGCAACTCCTTATCACTTGTTTTTAGTTGGTTTTTATGTTTCGGTTAAACTTGCCCAGTAATGAAGCATCATCAGGGCTGTTCTCGATTCAGGATTGGTTTGCATTTTTTTTTGGGGGGGGGGTGCTGGACTTTAAAGGGGATGACTCTATATATATGAAGCTTTCATCTTGATAGAATGGCCTTCACCCCAAAACCCCGTCTGTAAGGTTTTGCGCTGATATTTCAATCCGTTTTGGTGAGAGAGCTAAAAATTTGATTTTGTAATCCCCATAGAGTACTCTGTAAAATTAATATTGGTCGACCAAAATGGGGCACATTTTCGGTTTTATAACATCCAAACCAAACATCATTAGCCCTTAGATTCACAGAGTAAATGAGAAAAATAGTAGCTTGCTTGATGTCAAAAATGTGACCACTTCCGGTTATAAAATTGGGGTTATGTAGATGAGGATGTTAGGATCATGAAATGGACCTTTAAAAAAGTGGACCTAACCCTCCTAAATTCGTCCTTTTTTTGGGACTTTTTGAACATCGCATCACAAAAATCACTTCATCGTACAAATTATCTAAATTTTGACCGTTTCATTAGAATCTAAAATCTAATTGTTTTAGTCTTTTTTTTTTGCTTGTACCACCACAATTTCTAATTCTACCTTTGACATGGTGGAATCAACTTATTCTTACACGAGTGGTCTCCCGTGCTTTGAAAGTCAGTTACATATCTTGCATCTATTTAACAGTCAGCGCGCTGAAGGCTCTATCGCATATTATTTTGCCAGGTAGTGTAGCTGTTATAATGCAAAGGTACTCGTGTAGGGCAAAATCAGTTGGAAGCTTCATCATGTCAAGCGTTTTGTCATGCATAACATTAACGAGAGGTAATTTAAAGTCAATGTTATGAAAAGATCAAAGTGGAGTGATGGTTGAGATTTTACTAGTCTTGATAGCATTCTAGTTAACTAGAGCCAAACACGACACCTTGACGCAGCTGAAGTATGAAGTTAAATCTTAACCCAATGGGCATACCTTGCCTCTTGCATCTAGAAGCACTATTGTGAGTGGTTACTTGGAGGATATCATGGAATGAGCAAAGCAGAGGTGCTGTTAAGAATGTTGCGGTATTATGGTTTACACAGGGAAATATAGAAGCCACTATGTTGGTATGGTTTACTCAGAAGGCTATCTGATGTTGTGTCCTGCAATAAGCCAATTTAGAGAGTTTGTATTATAGGATCGGTATAGTACCCCAGAAGGTTAAAGTGGATTGCAATATTGTAATAGTTGGTCCAATTTTAGATGATGACATGTTAAGATAATATCTTTTTCATCCTTATATTACTCAAAAGGGAATCGACCCAAATCTGCTGGCATTGCGAGTTTTGTAGAATAGTATATTTTCATTTTACTACATGTTATCATCAATCATTGATTTTTATTTGAGGCAAAATAGGTTGAACTGCTTATGATCAGATGTTTGAAGTATGTGGGGAGCAAGATCGGGAGGAAAGGGCCATTAACATGTATATTTCTCATTTTTGAACTTTTCCAATTTCTATCAACTCTAAAACAGCCTAAAAATTTTGTTTTTCAGGACATGTCTCTTAAAACACTTAGAATTGTAGTTTTCAATTTTAAAATGTTAATTTTTATTGATTGGTTTGCCATTAAACATGCCAAAAATTAGAAGTAGTATTGAAATCAGTGGAATGGTAAATCACCAACAACAAAATGTTAGTTTGAAATGTTCATGGTAAGAAAATTAATAATTGGCTGAATTTTGCAGATTAAAAAATGTGCATTTTACCAAAAAAAAAATGAAATGATCATTAGCTACCAGAAAAACTTTTTAAAAATTTAGCCAAAATTGCTATTGATATTAGTAGTAGTAAAACAAAGTTTTAATGCGGTTTTGTCCCGCTACGGGGTGCGCCGGATTCACCTCACATCACGCAAAAAATACTGGCTGTGAAACGGTGTGAGGATTATTATTGGAGCAAAGGATAATTGACCCGGATGCCCTTCCTGATGTCAAATGTGCTGGATGGCCACTTTAGCTCTCCCGAGCCGACGCCATTGTCGGTAGACTTTTTTTTTATAGTTTTACCAGGGTAATCCAGCTACCCTCCTCTTCGGATTTCGTTAGAAACCGATGGGGAGACAGTTTAGCCGTCGACAACTCTGTATTGCAATTGCAACTAAGTAAAAGACAGGTAATGTTTCTGTTAGACTCTGTTATGAACCTATTTGATTGAAAACCCTCTGTCCATACAAACTTTGGTTAGAAGGTTATTTGCAATTGCGTGTTAGAAGGATTTGAGAGAAAATTTTCACAGTTGGGTATATGCCTGAAAAACAAATTCCTGACTTCCAGCTTCTCTTGCTTGGTCACATCACACATTTTGAATAGATTACTAATCCCTATTCCAAAATGAAGTGGAACTTGGGGGGAAATGTGAAAAGCATTGCAATTTGCTACAGCACTAAATGGTGATCCTTTCGTAGGCCCTACTTGGGAAATAAAGAGCACATTAGGTGTTTGTTCCATGTACATTCTCATAAAACTTTAAGAATTGGATAAGTCTAAAGTTGTAAAAACAGGGGGATTTGGCAAAAAAAATTCTTAATTGTTTACCTATTGCTATGGAGTAAATATATACAACAATATGTACTACAAATGTTCATTTAAACATTCATTGATGTTTGAGAATGATGAAAATGCAAATATTGAGAATTAGTCTTTATACAAGTCTTAGGATGTGATTCTTCAAATAGAGAAAAACATGCTAAAATATCCTAAAAAGTCTAAAATACAAATTTTGGGCCATTTTCAACAGAAAATAACAAAGCAGTTAAATTTCATTTGCAGCCCCAGTTAAAGCTAACAAATGGATTGAGATTCAGCTTAGTTTCACTTTAAAAACAGGGATTTTTAAAAAAAAGTCTAGTTCACATTTTTTTTTGAAGTCGGGAATAACTTTCCCCAGGGTATTCCTGAAAGTGATTACTCATTGGTATAGGTGTAAGGGGAAAGATCCCTTTCATTCCTTACCTTTCCTATCACATTTAAGTGTTATCAATAAATTTTATTACACTGATAATCTAAACTTTCAATTTTAATATTGAAACATGGCATGGTTCCAAAACCTGTTCATTCAAAACAAGACTAGAACTTTTGATTACCGCTTGCATACAATTATAGGAAATGCAGCACTGATAACATTTCACAGAAGGTGATACTCAACAAGCTGCATGACACTATTAAGAATAGGAAGTAATCAGAATTTGACAATCTGATGAACAGTCCACATATTGAGAATAGTATTACAGGTTTGCAGCTTTCTATTTAGAGCTTGTGATGATCAAGCGAAATTAGTTGTGTGTCGCTATTAGTGATTTTGAGATATAGCCAATTTTATTGTTCAACTTCCTCTGTATTTAATTGTTCTGATTTTGAAAGGGAAAAAAGGTCCATTCATTTAAGACTAACCCGATTTAAACCCAGGTCTAAAGTTAAATACCAGGTTATCTCTGGAACTGTAAGTTCGTTTGAGATGGGATTTTCAGCAAAATAAAGCCCAGAAGATGGCACTGAGGATGAGAACCGAATTTTGATTTTGCTTGACAAAATGACTGATTTTTGCTTGGTCGCATCACATATGGCTGTATTTAGCTGACATTATCGGCTACAACATCATTATCTACCAGGACACAGTTAAGTGAGTGTGCATGTCTGATTTAACACGTCTGATTTAACACTTACTAACCTTTTGTATTCTGGGTATCATAAATAATCCCGGGGGGGGGGGGTATTTTTTAAATACACTTTTGAAAGGAAGTCACTGGACTTTGTCTTGGAGATTGAGATATATTGGCTGATAGTGTGATTTGTCCCCATAACAGCAGTGGACTAATGGTGAAACTGTGTGCAATGATAGAGTAAGATGAGTTTAGTTGCTCTGTAGTTTTGCATCACATTATCTATAGTTTAGTGAATAACAGTGAGCTAAATTGATGTCAAAGGTTGTGTGGGAGATTATGAAAAATCAAAGAATTTTAGCAACTTTTATTAAGTATTTTATTCAATTTTGAGTTGTGGCAAGAGAGCTCTTACTTGCACTGAACCTCAGGAGAATAAGAAAGAAACAAATGTATGTTTACATGAGTTGAGATGAAGGGATGAATATAAAGAAAAGGTTAAAGGTGCTTGTTCCGATTTATGTTAATTGTGTTCACCACTTGATGTGAGAGCCTGGCACTTGCACATACGCCCCATCAAGTACCGTGGGAATCAAACTTGCGGTTTTGATGGTAGAAGCAATAATCCATATTGCAAAGCCTTATTCAATACTGTGCTAATATTGATGGTTAACCATTAAAATGGCGGTTATTTGCTTATATCTTGGGAATGGAATGGATTTGAGGCCTCAAATTTCAGGACGACAATGAGAAAAATGATATCAAAAGCGAGACTACTTCCGGGTAAATCAGGGGGGTCCCAAAGACGATCGGAACACGCGCCTTTAAAAATTGAAAGCTTGCTCTTATTTTATATTCTGTATACATGACATATAGGCCCATATATTATGCAAATTAATGCTGATGAATTAAAAATCGTGTATGTGTAACATTTCACATGTAATACCCAACCAGTGCACAGTGATTTGATAATATGGAAAAGAAATGGTGTGAAAAGGCGAGGAATCTTGGAAGCTACTTCCTGGGAAATTTAACCATTTGGAAGGAAATCTTGACTTTTCAGATATAAAGAAATACCCTGTACAAAAAAATGGTAAGAAATCTATGGGAAATATGACTATCTTCCCGGTAAAAATGCATTTTTTCCTTCCCTGGACACAACGCAATCAAAATGTCAGTGACAAGTTTTTGTAGCATTATGCTGGGTTAGCATAGGTAAAAATTATTAATTCATCTAATTTCTAGAGCATAAAGTACTTCTCATTTTGTTCTGTATGCTAAATGCATTTGATATTCTGTAACAGTCCCAGGTAACAGTCTGTGCCTCTAATTGGTTCCAATTTATTAAATTAATGATGACAGTAATTTGTAAAACAACATCACAAAAAGCGATATGCAATCAATTTTATGGCACTCTTGAGAAGGGAATACAATTTGCAACATTAGTAAATCTTGATTGCATGTCTGCAAAGTGGAAAAGGTGTTCTTTGTTTGGTTTTGTTTTTTGCATGTATATGAAATAATTACATTTTCTTTAATCGCATGTGTAATACCTGCCTATTGGTTACACTGGAACTTGTGTGATTTTTGAGTCAAACATCAACATGGTAAGAATGGTGTTACGGTTGAAGAGAGCTGGAACTTAAAGGTGCAATGAGAGATTTCAAGTCATCCTTATTTTCTGTGATATGTAGTGATTTCATATAAATAGATGCTTAATAGATTCTGTTTGGTAACAGAAATAACTTAAAATGAAAACAAAAGGTGATTTGTATATGCTTACATTTCAATAGAAAACATAGACTGAATTTCGTATTTGCTCCTATACGAAATTAGAGATTTCACATTTTTTATACCAAAGAAACAGTTCTCAGCTTAAAGGTGCAACAAGAGATTTTGAAACCACCCAAATATTGAGTCATAATAGTAATTTCATATAGATTAGACACTCAATAGAATCTTACCTTGTATTTGGCTTCAGAAATGTCTTAAAAGAGAGAAAAAAGGTGATTTTGATTTGCTGATATTTCAATGTAAAACATAGGCTGAATTTTGTATTTGCTCCTATACGAAATTAGAAATTTCACAATTTTTGTACCAAAGAAACATTTCTCAGCTTAATCCTTTCAGATGGGGATATTTTGATGGAAAGCACAGGGCAAAAATCAGTACTTTTGATTTTTTATGGGACACCTGATATGTGAAATCTATCGTTGCACCTTTAATCCTTACAGATGGGGATATTTATTAATATAAAGCTTTACAACAGTGTCAAATCAGAATTTTCACATTTTTTGGGACACCTGTTATTTGAAATCTCTCGTTGCACCTTTAAACATTGGAAGCTGCATTTCAATTGGTTGTTGAAATGACTTTGATGTAATTAGCCAGTCGGAGATGTTGTATGAAAGGCAGGCAGGTTTTCAGAGGGTTAAAGTAATGGTGCAGTGATGTCATAACATTTGCGCCCGCATCAAGAAAGCCATCTTTGTTCGTGTGCGTAAAATTGCTGTCGCTTCAAGTCAGCGCGAGCGATTTACTCTTGCGTCCGAGGTAGAGGTAGAGACACGGACTATAGTGGTTAGGTGCTTGCCTGTGGTGCAAAATAACCAAAAATTCCTGGGTTCAAATCCTGGTGGGGACACTTGCTAGGATTATCCAGGCACTCTTGCTGAGATTTATCCGGGCACTCAATTCTGGATATAATATGTATACAACCAGCTATTTATTTTAAATACGAATACTTCTCCTCCATCGTTCACTGGGAATTGGGCAATGGGATTCATGAAAAGATACCGTCCTTAGGAGGCGACGGGCTGGGGACTTAAGCTGTCGGGCCCATGTACAGAAAAGTCACAACTGTACATGTATATCACAGCCAAGTAAGAGTACAGTGAAACCCAATGACTGTGCCCAATCCGCCACAGCATCAAAGGGACCATATTAGGCCTTCCGTGTCATGGATACGCTAATCAGTCCGAATAAATCCTGAACACCACCACAAGCCATTACCAAAGAATGCATTTATGCAAAAAAGAAGTTACGTCCCCAAAAACATTTGGTTTGCCATTCTACCTTAACCCTCTAAATTGGAAAATTTTAGGGTCACATTTTTATCACCTGGCAGCCTTGGGGGATGTTGTAATGGAACCAAATGTAATAAGGGATGACAAGTGGCCTAAACATTCTTTGGGAAATAAATTGTATTAATTTGAGAAGCTTGGACCAACCTAAACAAATGTGCTAAACTTTACACCTGCTATCAAATTGGAGCATGTCATCTCAAAACTTAATAAGGAGAGTACAATAACCCTATCAACAGTTTGTAACAAATGTTGTGCCAAAATTGCCGTAATGAAATGTCCTTTGCCTTCAAATACAGTACGATTTAATAAAGTATATTTTAAGGTATGGGTTACTTTGGAGTCTTCATTTGTGTTTAGGAGTTAATACATATAATTTAAAAAAAAAAATGCGATGAAAGATTTTAGTAGCCATATCACCATTTGTGCGATGAGTGAGAGGTAATGTTCTGATTTCTTGAAAGGGCAATTATAGAATGAGTGCTTAAATCTTTAAAGGTGCAAAGGAGATTTGAATGGCACCCAAATATTGTGTCATATAGTAAATTCATATTAGATTTAGATTTGAGGATCAATAGATTTCTTACCTTGTATTTCGCTACAGCAATTTTTTTGAAAGAGAAAACAATGGTGATTTTGATTTGCTTGATATTTCAATGCTGAAAATTTCGTATACGAAATTAGAAATTCACAATTTTTTTTGGAACCAAAGACACATTTCTCGGCTTAATCATTTTCGCTGGGGATATTTTGATGGAAAAGCTTTACATCAGGGCAAAAAATCGCGGAATGAAGATGCGTTTAGGCATTCTCCTTTTCCTTCCTGTTTTTTCTCTCTACTGGACAACCTGATTGTGAAAATCTCTTGTTGCACCTTTAAATCCGGGGGAGAATATGATACACGTCAAGCTTCACTTTAAATGACCAAAAAAGATAAAGGGAATGAAGGGGATTCACAAGTGTATCCAATCTCTGACCAATTGTAACCTGAGAACAGAATATCCATTAGCAATGGGTTAAAACTAATCAATATTTTATCCATCTAGAGTTGCTTATAAATTATTCAACACATCTCGGCTGCCTTATTTCCCCCCAAAGGGCGGCAGTTTTTCTCTCCACTTGGCATGTTATTTGTCGGTTAGCGTGTAGTGCTTAAATGCAAACTGTATGAGGGTGGGTAGCTTGTCTTGACCGGGGGGGGGGGGGTGCCCACTAATCTATTCAGTGTTATGGTTATACACATGGGATATTTCAGAGGTTTTCTGGTTTTTGGCAACTCTGTTCTATCGTTTGTGGTATAACAGGTTGCACACTACCAAATAAATTGCCATTGGTTTTATGTACAAAATGGCCCTAATTAAATGTAAATTTCTCATCTCATTAAGGTTAATGAGTGACTCATTCCCTTAAATTATATTATATTACCTGGGCTGCTAGTCCTCTGCCATCCCATTTAGCCAGAAGGAATCCATAAGTTTGACCCAGATTTTCAAGCGTTCTAAGGTGAAGACACCAATAAGTTTTTGGCCCTCATTAAAACTGTTGCTTCTGTCGAAAATATTTCCTATGGGGTGGGGTAGGTAAAATTAGAGCTGTAATTACTCAGCGAGAAGACTCTCAGAACTTCTTTTAATATTAATATCGTACTGATTTGTATCTTTTAAAAATATATTTCTAAACACAAAAATATGGCCCAGGAAGTCCAGTTTGTTTTTGTTTTTTTTTTGTTTCTAATATTTTTGTCAATTTTAACTTAGGAACTTGGCCCCCATTTTACCTTTTTTTCTAAACACTTTTTGGCCAGAGAGTGCCAGACCAGATTTATTTGATAGTGTGGAATCTAATCAGAAGTAATTAAAATACTGTGTTAATTCAGCTCCAAACAAATAATTGTATTAAGGGTTAAAGGTGCATGTTCTGATCTATATCTATTGTGTTCTCTACTTGATATGAGAGCCTGGCACTTACACATACGCCCCATCAAGTACCGTGGCAAGCAAATTTGCGGTTTTGATGGTAGAAGCAATAATGCATATTGCAAAGCCTTATTCAATACTGTGCTAATACTGATGGTTAACCATTAAAACGCTGGTTTTCTGTTTATATCTTGGGAATGAAATTGATTTGAGGGCTCAAATTTCAGGACGACATGGAGAAAAATACAACCTTTCATCTGATATCAAAATCGATACTACCTCCGGGTAAATCGGGGGTCCCAAAGACGATCGGAACATGCACCTTTGTCAGAATATTTTAGAACCAGTGGCTGGCATGTGCAAAGGAAGTGTAGGTGTTTTTTTTTTGGGGGGGCAGGTGGGTTTCATACCTCCCCCTTTGCCTATCAGTCTAGTGGGAGTGATCACTCGGGGGAAAACACACTTATCCTGGTGAAGCTTGGTGAGGGTTTGTTATTCACAAGAAAGCACCCATTCAATTTGGAATGATGGCACACAAGATAACACACCCAACCCCCTTCAGAGTGGCAAGACATCAGGAAAAAAAAAATCATTTTTGGTCTTCCATCGAACAGATTAAGTCCATCCAGAACCTGGTAAAGGCTAATGCCCTAGTTATGAATTACAACATCTGAAAAAACAAGCTTCTGTTGATGTTTGTCTGAAATCATATCTGTATGTAGCTATGGTTCCTGCATTTAATTTCTCTGTGTAAATGCACATCACATTTGCATAGATGTAGTATCAAAACACGTACTCAACTATTTAAAGTTGTCTTGTTGGACACTCAAAACGATTCCGTATTTTGCTCCTATGACTCACGCAATAATTGCAACCATTTTGTTGTTTCGGCCCTGCCTAAGGCAGGAAGACAACATAGGGATCACTGTGTCCCTGTAGGTGTGTCTGTTTGTTGATGTCTGTTGATGTCTGTTGATGTCCTTGTGAAAAAGGGTTCACAATTTGCATGTAATATCCACATACTACTACTTTGATTATTTAAAACCAAAACTTGGGGTGGGTCACAGGTGCAAACATGGCATCCCCCACCTTGTTGAATGAGGTCAAAGGTCACATGCCAAGGTCAAAGGTCATGTGAGGTCAAGTTGTAAAATAGGCTGAAAATGTAAAATTGACCTCATATGAAAAGTTGAGGGGGTTCCATTGGAAACCAAACTTTTTTTTGTGAATCATAAGTGCATCATGGGATCCCCCCTCATTTGTTTGATGATGTCAAGGTCACATTCCAAGGTAAAAAGGTAATTTGAATTCAATTTTATAAAAAAAAAAGGCTGAAGATGTAAATTGACTTCATAATAAAGTTGAAGTTCATTGGAACCAAACGTGAATCATAGGTGGCAGACATGGGAATCCCCATGTGTTGATGGAGGTCAAAAGGTCCCAATTCAAGGTCAAAGGTCATGTTTAGGCCTATCCTAACCGCGACGGTCAGGCGACAAGCTGTCCGAGGACGCGATGTATTTTTATCCAAATCGGAGCAACTTAAAGATTTGACCCCTGTAACAACTGAATTGACCCTTTTTTATTGATTTATTGCTTTTTTAGCCTATAACTCTTAAACTTTACGTTGTAGATAGTACAACTATACCTTTCCTGAATCCTGGTGGTGAGACAAATAACATGGTATACTTTTCAACATGATTGGATCAAATTTAAAAATTGGACCCCTGTACAAACTTTGTCCTTGCCCCCTCGGCTTAAAAGGGCACCATTTGTGTCACTTAAAAATTATGTTTATGGGTTTCCTGTCATTCTCTACATATTTAAATCACCCAACCTTTTGTACTTGAGATGTGTTTACAAATGTGTGCAGCTCTCCGGGGCTATATAATTAAAATGGCTTCCCCCCTAAAGCCAACTAGGTTTTTGGTTTCACAAAGTTTAGGTCCACGGAATCAAGAGATTGTTAACGTGCCAATAGTACTTGTGATCAAAATGGATAAAATAAATTTAAGAAACCACGAAACCACAGTACTTGTGATCAAAATGAGTAAAATAAATTTAAGAAACCACGAGCATGGCAAATGGAATGGGCAAACGGGAGAGGAGCCATGTGTCATTCCCTCTAGTTTGGTCTACCAGTGTCGGGGAGCTGAAGTCATCAAGAAAAAAAAATTGGTAGCAATCGGTTCCCTAGCCCCCAGTACCATAAACTTAGAAGTCTACTGGCCGTCGGGTGGTTTAAGTGCCCATTTTTTCATTTCAATTAATGACTATACTTTACCCTTCAAAAATACCCTTCTTAATAGGTCCAAGAGCTTCTGGGGGCGACGCCACTCGACCCCAGCAGGGGCTCTGCTCCTGCACCCCACCCCACAAGCCCAAGCATGCTCAAACACACATGCGTGTGCACAAACGCACTCACATGCACACATAAATACATACCCCCACCCCACACAAATGTGCAAATGCACACAGACACACAGATAGACATATAGTACACACACACACAGAACCATGCATTTTAACAAATGTATAAAGTAAAAAGAACCATGTATAAATGGCTAGTTTCAAGGAAATAGCAATGTAGAGTTTGAAGGGCAAGGAAGGCAAACTGTAGACCCATAACCATGGTAGCAATGTCACCCATAACAAAAACAACAAAGCCTGCATGTGAGTGTCATATTATCAAGATCCATGGGTTTGAGACTACAAATCCAGTCTTGTTAGATTCTGAAATTAATAAAGTGGGAGAGCGTGGCCTAGTGGTTAGGGTGCTTGCCTGTGGCGCAAATTTACCAAAAATTCCCAGGCTCGAATCCTGGTGGGGTCACTTGCTGGGATTTATTCGGGTACTATCAATTTTGGATTTGATCTGTATACCAGCTATTGATTAAATACAGAGTACTGCTCTCCATGGTTCACTTGGAATTGGGCAAATGGATCATGAAAGCGCACCCGTTCTTTGGAGGAGACGTTAAGTTCAGTGTGCATATTCCTTCAAACATTTTGTATAGCTGTTTTTGACAATTTTATCACAAATGGGATGCTTTTATATATTTTGCATTGTAAAAAATGCTATACAAGCCAAAATTTGTGTAGCATTTACTTCAAAATGGGTAGCATTTTGCTACGCTAAACAGGGGAATTTGCATACTGGTTAAGTTGTTAGTCCCGTGTACAGAGAGTCATAACTGTACATGTACATCGCAGTCAGTGTCGAATAACGAGTAGGGTGAAAACCCCTGACTGTTCCCAATCCGCCCCAGCCTCAAAGCGGGCCATGTTAGGAGCGTCCGTACCATGGGTACATGCGGCCCCAGATCAGCATACTCAGTTGAATAAATCCTGACACCACCACAAACCGTCACCAATGACTTGTGGATACCTTAAAAAGAAGATGATTAATAAATTCATACCTTGAAATGATGTAGATATTTATATAACACATCAACAGTGCACTCAATGACAGTATAGGCCTGGTTTTCATGAGATTAGCTTTCGTGCGTGTAAGTAGTATCCACTCTGAATCAATAGTGTCAATCATACAACTATTACGTCAATACTTTATGTCAAAAACGTAAAGTACCGGTATATACTGATTTAAAAAAAATGACCGAGGGCAAGTAGTGACTATTGCATATTATATTAGTTACTTGAGCGCATTTAAGAGGAACCAAATGCCAATCTCAGTATCCTTGGATCGATCAGGGTATAATGTAAAGATATTTTTTTTCATTATGAAATTTAATTATTGGAGATTGATTTCATCTACTCAGACAGGGAAAATATTAATTTGGTTCAGGGTGAATAGAAGTAAATCAAGCACATGAAGGAGTTTCAGGTCATGCAGTGGAAATCAAAAGGGGAAATTTTTAAAATTAATTTTAACCTTATTTATTTTTTAATTTATTTTCTTGACTTTAAAATAAAGCTTTAAATCCTTGAGAACAATTCACAAATTATATGTGCAGATGCTGTTCAAAAATGTACTTGTGGGATTATTAGTTGCGATGGTAACGTTGAGTCTAGATGGGTGTTTCCTATGAAGAATCTTGGCTGGGTAGTATTTGGATAAGCAAAAATTTACTCAATAGGTCAGTAGGGTTATTTCTTTCATAGCCAAAATATCACGCAAAAAATTCTGTGCTGGTATGTTTTGGCTCAAAATGGAAAATTGGTGTATTTTCAGGCAGGTTTGAGTGAATTTTTGAGGATTGATGGTATTAATTTGACATGATTATAAGGGGTAAAAATGGAACAATGTTGATACCTTAAATTGCAATAGCGAGTGGAAACCCAAATATAGCAAGACATTGATTTCAAAAAATTACCATCGGGTGGTTTGTGTTTGTTAGTAAATTACTGAGGTTTAACACTCCTGGTATCAGTTTACAAATTATGTTGGTTAAATGAAGGTTGTTTAAAATTATCCTGAATATGCAACCTTTGACACACCAGCCAAAAAAATCACTATTAAACAAAAGATATTACAACATAAAAAAGGGGTAGAGTGGAGGAGAGTGGATGTGAGGCCACGATTAAAATTGATCAGTTTCAACAAAGACAAAATTGCTTCTTTTGAATAATGAAATATCAAGGGGTACCAGAACAGAGAAATGGACCCTGACTTGTGGTGTGGGGGATCTCTGTAAAATGGATGAGTTTGTAGAATTTTGTTGAAAATCCTCAGGGTGCTGGCGCTGCCTCTGCACCCCGGCTGGTTACGCTAGTGAATATACAGTGGCATATGGGTTGACAGTTGCTAAAAATAACCCTATTACAACTGAAAGTGAGCTATTTATGATACGATAAAAAAACTGTGTTAAAAAATTTTGAAGCAGTTGAAATATGATAGTTAATGCATATGGTTACTATGTCACTTACGAGATTACAACTGAAAAAGTAGGCTATTTGTGAAACTAGAATTAAAAAGCCATTTCTGTTCACAAATTTGGAGATATGTGCTTACAGGTACCATTTAGGGGGGATTTTCATTTACTAGTTCTATAATATGTCATCTACAATGTGGCGAGAGAGAGTATTAAAGTGGATTTCGCTCCTCTCGGTGGCGGCGTAGCTGCACGCAAGCATACGTTGGGGATAGATAGGCGATTGAGCAAATATAAGTGCTGAGCTTATGGTATGAACAAGCGTGGTGGGAGTGTAAAAGGAATTACTACCAAATATTGATCTATGGCAAATTTCCAACCATAGTCATTATATCATAATTTAATATCATAAGAAGCAATTTATTTTTTACTCTTCCATGACCACTGTTGCCAAAAAAAAAAATGGATGACCCATTTTTTGGGTAGAGTTCATATAGAGTCCCATTGATGCAAACATGAGGTATTGCCATTGCATTTCCGTCAAGCACTACTGCAACAACGTCATACAGCGCATGACGGATCATTGTAATACCTCATTTGCATCAATGAACGTCTATATGAACGTCTACCATATTTTAGATTTAAGTTACTTATTATGAGGGCAATGCATAAACTGTTTACAGCTTATTCATTCACATGTTGAATAACAACATGGGTTTGTCAAAATGACATTTAACAAAATTTCAATTTCAAGAGTAACCTGAGCGTGCCTTGTCTGATGAAATCACTTGCCCAGAGATGCCAGTTTTTAGGTTTTAACCTGAATTCAAGATTTTTTCGTGTCATTTGCACGAGGCACACTCGGGGTGCACTTTGGTCATGGTTGTAGTGTGTGGGTTGTGTTGTGTGTGGTGTGTGTGTTCTGGTGTCTGTGGGTAAAAATGTTGACCCAGTGTTAACCCTAATATATTGCTGCCTGTTTCCAATATGTGTGCACATTTCATGATATCATGGATACAGTGTACCTTTGTTAAGTGACCCACTTGTTGTTGACCTCCTGTGACCTTGGTGGCCTCATGTGACCTTGGGCCCAATTCACAATCGTGATGGCAACGACACAGGCCCGTTGGTGTATACACTGTATTTTTATTATTTTCAGTCCATTTTGGAGCAGTTAGCTCAAATTCACAACATTTTACAGTTTTTTCAACGTTTTAGGTGTTTTCATTGACATCTGACCTGAACTGATCCAACATATGATGAATAAAGCTAACTTGCCAAATTTATGTTGGAGCCAAATGCTATTTCAAATACCCCCCCCCCCCCCCCCCCCCCCCCCCCTCAGCCTTTCCGCTGACATCCATGTTAATTTATTTTAACCTAAGAATGCCACACAAATTGTTGTTTCTTCCACATCAACAGGTACAATACTTGAATAAAAGGCATGAGTACAAACAAGCTTTATTCCATCTTTTCGGTTTTGCCAGGCGAATTTGGCCTACAATGTACCCATGTTATTTTATGCATATTCATATAATATGATGTTGTATTTTTCTGTGTACAGGAGCTGAAGGTTTTGAAGTCCGTATGGATGAGCAGTTACTACTCACAACGGATATCTTGCATCAATTTTTGCTGTCATAACCGAGAAACCGGTAAAAACTGCTTGGGAGGGTAATTTGGGTCGATCCTATGTAGGCACTACCCTAACACCTCCTTAACCCTAAACCCTAACCCACATATACACCTAAACCCTAACCCAAACCTTAACCCTACTTCGAAATTTTGTTCTGCTTGCACTAAGGATAACCAATTTTAGTGACTCTAGTTGTCTAGAATTTTGTTTTCTTGGCTTGTTTTTTTTTTTCCAAAAAAATTTTACACAAAAAAAATAAAAAAATTAAAAAAATTGTATTCAAATGAATTTTGTCCCCCCCTCAGTTAAGTGGTTTTTTGAGAATTGGCTTCCCCAATGACATGCAGTCAGGGGGGAAGCCATCTTCCAAAAGAAGTAGTAGTAGTAAACCAAAGTTTTAATCCGGTTTGTCCCCGTTCAACAGGGGTGCCGGATTCACCTCACCTTCGGCATCCTGCCCCTTACTCCTTCCTCCCATTTCACCCGATCAATGCATCTCCCATACTCAACCCAACCCTCCTACTCTCCTCCTCCACTTGCTTCTTCCATGTCTATCTTTGGATGTCCTCCTTCCTCCTCACTAAAATACCTCTAAACCTCCAAAAACACTAGCTATGTGTTATAGACCTACACAAAATCTAGAATTAAATATTATAAATGACAAAATATAACATTTTTGGCATATGCATTTTTAAGTTTGGAAAAAGATTGCGATTAGGCAACAAAAAACCTCTCTGTCTGGTCCCAATTGGACCTTGGATTTGCATATTTGCAATTTTAAAAAGTGATCGCTTAATAAAAAATTAGCTTTTTTTTTTTTTTTTTTTTTTAATTTTACTCCATCATTTAATCAAGTCAATTGTAAGGTTTAAGAAATGTTCAAGTTTATTATCTTACTTTTGTATGGTATTTTAATCTTCATTTTAAAGCAATTCCTAAGAATGAAGTATGTTCACATTTTTGTAGATGCATGAATGTTGGGTGCCTTTAAAAAAATTGTTCCCCTTTTTTTCCCCAAAATGTTGTTGTATCTCCATTTTTTCTGGGAAAAAAAAGTTGTCCCCTACATTCCTCCATCTTCTGGCTTATATAAAAATATTGATTGAGTCATTAATTTTGTTAAAATTCAAGTCAAACCCTGATGATGGCTAGCAACACACTGATTCCTGAATCCATGTATTTGTGAAGATATGCCAGTTATTTTTGCATGTTCACTTCAATAATTATTCAAGACCTTCCTGTTAGTTTTCCAATCACGATCACTGGGGATGGAGAAGACAAGGCAATTAAATTGACCACAGGATATTGTTCCCATCATGTTATGTTCAAGAAGTAAAGTAAGTAGTGCAGTCTCAGATACATTACATGAGACTGTTGAGAACAATGTTGACTCTTAAAGGAGGTTATGTCTGCCACAAAATATAACCTCAGCCCTCCAAATAAGATAAAAAATGTGTTAGAGGCGAGTTCTTGATGGAATTAATCAAATAATATTTTAGCAACTCGGTTGAGCTAATGTCATTAGAATGGTTCTTCAGGATATTATTTACACACATGATCTGTGTGTGAATAAAGAGTAACATTTCACAAATATTTAAAGACAAGCTGAGATGTTCGATTTGATCAGGTTTCATCATCAGCCTAGTCGCCTTACAGTTTGAATTACTAATACCGGTAAAATAAAGTCCGGCTTCAAGTTTGAAAGTGGTATAACCAGACTAACTTAATACAAGGAATTTCCCCTACAAAGTATTCTAGAGATTATGTCTACTAATGCCCCTAGTCGGGTTCACCTTTTATGAAAAGTGATATTATGAGTTGGGTTATTTAGGGATTAACCTTGAATAAGAAATAAAGAGAAAGGAAACAAATTCCTTGGCAAGGTGCTGTGAGGGCAATTTTATCTAGTAGCGACTTTAAAAATAAAACAAAGTGTGTTTGGCTTATGTAGGTAAGGAATCATCAGGATTTTTTTAAACACTTTAATTCACTCTTATTACGATTTAAGCATTCCAATTATAAATAGTAGGCAAATGGATAGGTGGTAATTTATTTTGTTCTCCAGGAAAACTTTTAATTCATATCTGAATGTTGCACTTGTCCCATACATTCGTAGAGACCTAGTGCAGTCTAGGTATGTTAGGAACAATAAAAGTAGACTGTCTTGCTTAAATGATGCGGCACTGGCAAATTTTCCAAAATTATAAAATGTCTCAAATTTTTCCAATGATAGTCTAAGCCATTGGAAGACTACAGATATTATTTTACACATAAAAAATAAACATCCCCCAAAACAGATACGGGCATTATTAATAAGAGGCCAAAGCCATCAAGGTAATTTGTAGGTAACTTTAAGTTTACCGATCTTTAAATGTGTCTATTACATGAATATCACAGACAAAACATTATATTAAAACACACAAAGGTCATGGACAATAAAACCAGGGGGATGCCATGGGGAATCAACTCTAGCATATGTTTTTTTGTGTAAAAATGCTATATCTGTTGTCTGCGCTGAATTAAATTATCACTCTTAGAGATGTTTTATTATAAAATGGTTCTGTTTACCCATAAGGGCAATGATTCGGGCTTAATCATTCAGGTGAGCACTAATGTATATAACAGCTTTAAAAACTAGCAAAAATATTAATGTGGAAAAATCTTGAGGGGCCACCCCACTATTTTTCAAATGTGCCAGTCTCTTTTAATGAAGTAACTGCATGAAAGCGCCCCGAGGATTTCACATATTGGTGTCCCTAAAAAAAATGAATACCTTGTTTTAATACTGATGTATGTTTTGTCAAAAATAAGGGCTATTTGATTGGTATCAGAGAATAAAGTTATAATCACACTAGTGAGTCAATTGGAGATAATGTAAGAAAGGTGGTAAGCTTAGTACTAGGTCAAGGTTAAAGTATTTGCCGCTAAAGTGAACCAGTTGGACTTGCAGGAGTTCTACAGCTATTATGCGGAGGAGTCTGTCCCAAATGGTTTCAAAGAAAAAAGACTGGTAATTGCTTATTACGTTCAAAGCTCTAGCATGACCTTTAAAGGCCAGCGCACCCGAGGATTTCCAGGTATCAATGTACTGGATCATGTACAGTGACTCGATTGAAATTTACACCAAATGGATTTTACTAGGTATTTTATTTAGTACAGAATTCGTAACAGTGCAAACTAGGGCAAATTCAAAAACTAGCTATATTTCAACATAGGCTTGATTGTAGTGGAGCAAATACAAAATTAGGACTTTGACAATTTTGTGTACCTAAGGAAAAACAGTTGAAGTTTAAGCTTTGAGATGGAGATGAATCTGTATGCACCGTAAGTTTTTCACCATGTCTCAGTCTATGAATTGGATAATTGGCATCATTAGGCCTATTGAATAACCAATGTAAATCAGTTGGGATGTCCAGGGGAGCAAGTAAGGCCAAAGAGAAAAACAAATAGTCCACTTCAAAGAAGAAAAGTGGACCCAAAAGTTAGGGTCAAACCGAAATGAAACTTGTCGTCCCGATCTGGATTAAACACGAATTACATTTTTAATATCGGCCGATATCCGATCTCGATATTTGTTGAGCGTTGATATTGTAATAGCAGTATCAAAATACATTTAAAAAATGGCTTCCTACTGATATTGGAGAGAAACAAAACGTCAGCAGCAGTGTCTTTTATGCTGAAATTGATGTGTTGGTTTCTTTTAATCCAATTTAGAATAGATTTTGTATAAATGCAACAAGGAAAGAAAAGACCAAATTTCCTCATGGTTAATGGCATGGGTAAATATAAGGTTATCCAAGGAAATATAAAACTACAAAGTATAGTAAGGTACTGTAATGTTTTTAACAGCTAGTTGGCTTTTTTTTTTTAAAAAAAAAAAAAAAAATAACAAAATTAACATTTCCCCATGTTCTTTGGCCATTCTGATTTGAGTATGTATGCATAGGATTAATTTTTTTCTCTTGTTGCATTATAAAAAAAATTACTAATTCGTAAATTGGATTATAAGAAACCAAAACATCGATCAGCCTAAACGAGACTGCTGCTGACGTTTTGGTTTCGCTCAAATCGGTAGGAAAAGCCTTTTTTTTTGCCGATCCGATATTTTAAATATAACCGACTATGGGTAATATCGGCCCGATACGATATCCGATCGATTATCGGTTGAACTTTACTAAAAAGTTATTAAAGGGAGAATTGCTGAATAAAGTGATTGAAAGTTTTCATCTGAGGTCCGGTATGAGGGCTACTACCGGTCAGAGGTCCCCACCCTTTAAAAGCAAACAAAGACATTTTCAACCTGTAAAAAAATGCATTTTGCTTACTATTTTTTTGGTTGGCTGCTATCTATGGAAGGACCACTTAGCGTTCCTTTATCTGTTTGATCAGGCCCGTAAAAAGGTCCAAATTCAGAACAATATGGACAAAAAAGTCCACTTTTGTGACGAGAATTTTCCAAAAAAAAAACGTCCAAAAAAGGACCAATTAGGGGGCTAGGTCTGTTTTCCCAAAAAAGGGGTCCACTTTTCAAAGACCCCGTCCCCCCCCCATAAAAAATCCTGCGTACGCCCGGTGTTTGATGTCTGTATGTATGGACATATGAATGGAATTGTGCTCGTCAACCTAAAGTAAACTGATGGTGGTTGACGGTGGGCCCATGCATTTCCCCATTTTTTTCTGAGACAAACGTTTTGTTTTTGACCTCAACATGTACTTCTTGATACACACATGTGATGGGGGTAACCCAATTTGATCGGATCCACAGTCCTCTAACCACAATGCCACCATTGGAATGGCGTGGTCATGCGGAATGGCGTGGTCTAGGCGTTATCAATTCCTCTGGAGCAAAGGGTCCTCGATCGAATCTCAGTGGGACCACTTGCTGTATTTAATTCGGGACTCCATTTGGGGTTTATTTTTAATAACAGATATTGTTAAAACCTGAATGCCACTTTCTCCATGTTTCATTTGAAATGGGCAATGAACCATGAAAGCTTGCACAACCCATCCGGTGTGTGTTTCGTGTAGTGTTTGAATGTTGCAATATGCCGCTGTTTTAAGCTGCTGCCTCCAAGTTGCATTTTGCTGTCTAGATTAATTTCTAGCGAGTTGCAAAGTTAACTCTGGAGCAAAGGGTCCTCGGATCGAATCTCAGTGGGACCACTTTCTGGATTTAATTCGGGAAATCCATTTGGGGTTTGATTTGTATAACGATATGTTAAAAAAAAACCCCCCCCTGAATGACTTTCTCCATGGTTCATGTGAAATGGGCAAATGAAACCATGAAGCTTGCCACAACCCATCCGGTGTGTGTTCGTGTAGTGTGTTTGAATGTTGCACTATGGCGCTTGTTTAAGCTGCTGCCTCCAAGTTGCATTGGTTTCTGTCTAGTAATATTAAGTTGTAAAGTCTCTAGCACTTTGACCTACAGGCCACGAATTGGTTAAAATAAAAAAAAACTTGATTACCATTTCATCTGTGTTTCAATTTTAGTACTATATCTTGATTTCAGGATCTACCAGTCCATGGGTATCTAGTAGAAGAACTCAAGATCTTACTCATGATCATTGACTGCAAGGCTTGCCATCACCATCTCTATGCATTTGCCCTCACAGGTATGTATGTGAGTAAGTACATGTGTTAAAGGGTTGTACTCCACGGCATCTGTGTTGTGTGAGTGAGTTGCCTGCATAGAGACTGAGTAATAAAGGCTAGAGGTCGTCCGGCCTCTAGATGGTTCAAATGAGCTCACTGGAGGACGTCTTAAATGTTACCGCCCAAGCCCATCCACACGTAAACCTTACAGGATGGAAAAATGCACTTTCTGTTTATTTCGCCCCGACGACCCTTGTTATAAAATGATCCTTTTCATCCAAGAACATTGTCAGCATGTGTTTGTGCAGAAAGTTTATCGTCGCAAAAATCGGGCACGATGTTTTTTGCAGATTTTCAAAATGGGCTTCCAAATAGAGTGGGCTATGGCGAGTGTGACGTTTTTTAAAGCAGTAGTAGTGCGCAGTTATAAGTTTTTTTTATCACTATCGAACTTTGACCTTGTTAAGTGCGAAAACAGCATCCGCCACGCGCTCGTGGTATTATGGTAATCGCAAAAATAGGCATGTTCGTCCCATTCTAAAGAATTAACCAGGAAAAGTCTAGAGGCCTTGGTTGCCAGAACTGCGTCTCTACCCAAAAAAATATTGCATTGCAGTACCACAATAAGTTAAATGTATTTTAATTAGATTGCAGTGAGTGGTGTTCAGTTGTGGCAGAAGTGTTGATGTATCGGCCAGCAATACTGTAAAAGTGATAATTTTCGCCGAGGTAATGTTAGCATTTCAGCGATTTTTGACATTTTTGCTTGTTTTAAATTCCTCTTTTCCAGCTATCATACATAGACCTACACACAAATAAACATTTCGGGGTTTTAAAAAATTTTTTGTTTTTCGCGCTAGATCACAAGAGCGCGAAAAAAGCGCGGAAAATTAATGTAGGCGAAATGTCCACTTTACAGTAACAGTGCAGAGAGGTTATGAACAGACTTTTGGCTTGGTTCCAAGGGGGAGTCTAACTTGGACCTAGGTGTAAATCAGGGTTAGTCTTAAATGAGTAGACCCTTCTCTTTTCAACATACTTGGAAATTTAAACCACCCTTCCATGAGAAATTTTTGCACACCTTCAGGGTATGTTGAAAAGAAGAAAAAAAGTCCAATCATGTTGGGACTAACCCTGGTTTAAACCTGGGTCAAAGTTAGATTCCTTTGAGAAAAACCAGCCTTGGTGTTTAGTGATGTGATTCAAGCTAAAATCTAGTGTTATAAATTATTTTGAGATACAGCTTACTTTATTGTTCATTTTGTATATCCTATGAGTGCCACTCAAATTACCACATTTTTTTAAACTTAAGCTTAATTTAGATAACATTTTCAGCAAAATAGTCCAAGAAAACTGAATTTTGCCTTTGCGGGACAAATACTAATTTGTTTGATCACAATATGGGCAATGTATATATTATATATATATATATATATACTCTGAAGTCGTAGCTGCGAGTGGGCTGTTGCCACAGTTCTGCTCAACTTTGCTCAATTTTATGAAATGAAAGTGAATTTGGGAGGTAGCCAACAAATCTGATATAAGAATGCTTCCAGGAAGAAGTCATTTTGTTTGTCTTGCGAATTATGACATGTCACAAAGGGATTTGTTGCGAATCCCTGTTCCTGGCATTGTTTAAATTTATTGTGAATTATATGTTGAATTAGCATGCTAGATTTTTGTGGTATATATGTTTGTTATGATTTTTTTAGAAAAGTAGTAGGGAAACCAAAAAACAATGAAAATTATGAAACTGAAAACCCATTAGGACATTCCCCACTCAGGATTTGTTTATGAGTAGATAAAATTCTCTTAATGTATTTGACAAAAATTAAATTTTAACCACCAAAGGAGTGGAGGAATGGGTGTTAAGGCCTGTAGGGATTATTTGGGTCAGTAAAGGAGCATTTCCTGTTCCACAACTCATCTCCCAAACTTAACCTATAAAAGGTTTAAGATTTCCATATCATCTGAACCGTTAGTCTTAGTAATCCATGGTACTTAATCTTAAGTACAAATTTCAGTCGTATTTGTAAGGAATTCGTAATTTTGATTTTAACGGACAGAAATTACAGCCAGCAGTGGCCTATGGGATTGTGGGAAACCAGCAATTGCTCATAACACAAAACTGCAAGACGGTTCAACTCAAATTTGTGAATAAGCTCTCAATGCTATCTAGTGAAACAATTGATAAAACAGAAGGTGCTTGAATCCAAATCACCTTAAGGGGCTTGTTCCGATCGCCTATGGACCCCCCAGATGTAGACCGGAAGTAGTATAAATTTTATACCAGATGAAAGGCCGTAGTTTCTCATTATCGTCCTGAAATTTCAGCTTCCAAATCACTTCTTTGCCAAGTTATGAACAAAAAAAGCTGTCGTTTTAGTGGTTAACCATCATTATAACAGTAGATGAATAGGGCACCTTGGAAATGTGCATTATCGCTTTATTATCAATGCAAGTTCGTGCCACGAACTTGAGTGGTAAGGTAGAAGGTGCCAGGCTCTCATATCAAGTGGAAGAACAAGATACACTAAATCGGAACACCCACTTTAAGTCAAGAGAATGTTAGGTCATTTTGAGACACCCCCTGCCCAGAAATGGCTAGACATTCACCGACGTTTATCACAATGATTCTGAAGAGTGGGTTTAAGGTCCAATGAGGACCGTATGTGCCACTGCACCATTTGGGAAAACTGAAGTAACCATATCCATCAATATTAACCCTAATGGACTTAAAGGGGGATGGGCCTGATTTAAGGATATGAAGTTTTATCTTGATAGATTGGCCTTTACCCCAATTCCCCATCTGTAAAGTTTTGACGGCAATATTTCAATCCGTTTTGCTGTGAGAGTTAAAAACGTGATTTTGTAGCCCATAGAGTATGTGCAAATTAAATTATTTGGTCGCCAAAATGGGGCACATTTTCGCTCATAACTTACAAACCAATGATCAATTATAGCAACTTTAATTTTAAAATTGGTTAAATTAAAAAATAATAGGCGTTCTTCTGATACCAACATTGGACCAACTCCGTACATCTGGGCTTCTTGGACGATGCTATTGCAATCGGTGCATGACCTTTAACACCAAAATGGCCAATGTGCCTGAGTGAAGAAAATTCCTGGATGCAGTGATTGCGTCATCAAACTAAGACACATATGGGCACAAAATCCACTGAGCCACTGGCTGGGGCCAGCGACACCACTTGTACGCTTATTCCTTCCTTCACTTTCCTCCCATGGTGCATTAGGGTTAAAGAAAAGTGAACAAACAGTGGTACTTAACGCTTGGTTTCCATAACTAGCAAAGCAACTCTAGGTAATCACTCTTTAACGTTGCACAACCTCTAATTAAGCTGCCTATACTACCATGTACAAGCGCACCGTCAGGAAACTCCTCATTTTTTCACTTCGTTCGATCGGGTGGTACCCTTCAAATGTCCGGTGTTTTCTCAAAAGATCTAGGTAGGACCGTCTGCCAGCATGGAATTGCAGGGTTGACCACTCCCTGGTGAGATATCGGGACACGATGACAGCACCCCCGAAAACTGCAAAATTGCATAGAAGCACAGGCCATTTTTCCTGTAGAGAAGATAGTCCTCAACCTAAAAAAATCTCCATAAAGTAAATCAACACTTCTAGATTTACATTACACATTTCCCCTTTACGTACAACCGCATAAAGACATCTAGCATCAAAATTAACAGTCATTTTTGGCCAATCCCGGCCTTTTTTGGAGCCAACTGAGAGTGTGGCCCACTGTCATCTAATTTTAACAATGTCCAGAGGCAGTAGGGTTGGTGGTAAATTAGAGGTGTTGAACTCTTACAACACAATGATCATTGTGTTAAAAATGGAAGTTCCTGAATGGACGTTAACAATGGAAGGGAAAACCAATGCACACGCAAAAACACGAATTGTGGTTCATTGATACTGAGTTTCACAATTACCAACTAAAATAATGGAATATCAATAACTTGTGTGTACAAACCATAAACTGAAACTTGTAGAGTGTCACTATGAGCTTAATGAGCTGATACAAAACGAAACAAGATCGCATCAAACTTGTAAATCACAACCATTTGCCCAAGCATGTTGCTGTTAGGTAATTCCACCCTATTTTTTTTCCCTTAGCTTTTCCCAGAGCAGATTTGCTAACATTTGCAGATGGAAAATAAAATGAGTAAGATACAAACTTTAAAAATTACTTTTAGTACATGGTGTTGCGAAACCAAGCAATTGATCTGACCCACTGGTTTCTGTGATGTGGTTATTTGATTTCTTTACTGTAGTGTATTTCCAATATTGGCCCGTCCTCATCGATTTAATGAACTTGACATAAGTTGATTTTGTACAGCAAAAAACAAGGCAGATTGTCATTGTTAATTGGAACTACATGGTAGCGGGTTATTCATTCGAGAGGATTTTTTAGCAATCTTAATGACATTATTGTCAAACTTTTGCATGAAACGTAGCCTTTCTCAAACTTTTTTCTTTATTTAGGGTTGACAAAAAGGTTTATTTTTCTGTGTTTTCTGTGATAAATGAGAATCTTCTGTACTTCTGGGGGAAACTGATTGGACAATGAAGATGATCATGATGAAATTATACGGTAGACACTGAGTGTATGCTTTGCAGTCAATCCTTTTGATACTCAGTCTGGTGGCAATTGTTTAGCCAGGGGTTTATGTTACTATCCTGGTGTACCCATTGTGATAAAAGCCGGTTGATTGACAAATACTTGCTTAGGGTGTACATTTCCACTTACGATGACACATTATTATTTTGTTTGACACATTATTCTTGCACTGAAGTTTTGACAAATACACCTCGCTTCTCTCGACTTGCCACTTCACGTGCACCATCCAGTGGACCAAAATTTTGAGGGCAACTTTGGCAAAGATAGCTGATCTGTCAGAGAGTAATTTTGCATGGATATTCCCCGAGCATTGTGAACTTGAAATCACAGGCCCATATGGCGATCATTTGGTGAATGCAGTGGCATTCACTTGTACTTGTGTGATCCACTCTTAGCCACAGATACAATGTATTTCCCAGGTATACTGAATCTAAATGTGTGAATAAAGAAAAAAAAAATATGTGTTTAACAGTGTTATACTGTAGGTATGTTCATTTGAATATTACATTTGCTTGAGATTTTGCTTTGAAGAAATTTCTCGTAAATGATCAACTTCATCACTAGGATTAATTTTGTTTTTTCATATTAGAACAGTGTGGTCAATATAACTCGCCATCTTCGTGTTCCTGCGTACTTGTCCAGTCGTCAAATCGGTCTCTTGTGAGGAACAACCTACAGGTTATTCACATCGGCAAGTTCAGTATGAAACAACAATTTTGAAGGACGTTACATTTCGTGCTTAGTTGTGTGAAGATGCATGATATATAGTGATATTTGCTGAAACTGAATGAAACCTTATTTTGCCATACTTGTTATGCAGAAGTGGACTGGTTTAAGTGCCACAGATTTATCAAATGTCAACGTAACAAGATTGTCCAAAATTGTGTATATTTTAATACTGCAAAAATAGACGATTTAATGCTGTTGTTTTCTCATTTCAGATGAACCTGACCTTCTCAGTTGTCCAGCAACATTAAAGTTTGCAGCTAAATGTCAGCATCCATTTTGTGTTGCCTGTTTGTAAATTGGCAAAAACAGGATGTGAAAGAGGAGAGATATGCAGCATACAACGAACGACCTTATTTCCCAAGAACATCAACAAGTATGGCTAACAATGCTATAAGTTCAACACATGGCGAATATTACAGATTCAAGTATCAAGTGCAGCCCAATTAAACACTGGTCACTACTTTCAATTTGTTGACCAAAGTGCATCTTAAACACTTGCAATCAACTCATTTGGAGGCCACATAAATTACTAGAATTGTAGCCCTATATCACATTGGGAGGAGCCAAACTTATTGTTGTCAACAAAATTCTTTTCGGCCTGAATGGTCCAAAATATAATTACCCCAATGTGGTCACTTTGAAACTTGGAAAGCATGTGAAACAATTAAGATCTGTAATTTTAAACAAGAACATGAGCCTTAGGGGGGGGGGGCAGCAGAGGGCAGTAGCACCTATAAGATAGCACCACACCTTTAAGTGAAGTGGACCAGCACCCTCATCAATAGTGAAATCAATGATGCCAAACAGGGTGCTCTGGCAGGTGGACCAGCACCTTCGTACGACTTCCACATACCCCACTCTCTTCCTGGGTTAGCCATCCAACCACCACCATAACCCAATTTTTTTCATTTGTTTTTTGCAGCTGGACGCTTTTGTGTCAATTAAAGCCCTTGCTAGACTACACACTTCTTAAAATACAGTTTTTTTTATACTGCCCCCTAATATAAATTATGCAATAAGGACTTAAGTGGGCACCCATACCTAATGCTCCACAAGTACTAGCACCGTGTGGGCTTTTCCTAAAAAGAGTGTAGAAGTCAGGGTTTTTCATGGTAATAAATAGCATTTTTGTGGGATCACATGACCTTATTGAGGTGAAATTTCCCAAATCTAGTGAATTATGGGATGGACTCAAAAACACCCTCTGCCTGCAACATTTTGAATGTCAAAGTGTTGATGATTGAAAATGTCAGCAGAATATAACATACACATTTATACCTTGTGTTGCACATTATAATTATGCACCACAAGAGCAAACGGCCAATGGTATGCACACATTATACTATCTAGGCTCACATTTGCAATGTTAAACATCATAACCTGCCTCTGTACCCGTTCACAGACGGTGTTTTTTTTTTAAGTGGCAAACAAGTTTACTTGATAGTGGGTGCACATGTGTGACAGTGTGCACTGCGTGTGTGTGGTGCACGCGATCTCAGTCGTTGTAGTCTCTCAGTCTGTGTGTCTCAGTCTGGGGGTGGTGAGAGGGTGGGGTGATAAATGTCTAACTTACCTTACTGAACTCTATACTTTTGAGCAATTCTTCAAAATAGATAAGCTCGTATAATTTAATCAGCTGACATTAGCAATCTGTTAAAGGGGACTTTGAGGGTACACGCCGGGAACAAACCTAATGATCGGTTGTATAACCATATGCAAGCTTATTTTTAACTGCTGTCAAAGGTCTTGCAAGGTTTACCTTTCCTCTCAGTTTACTCTTATGCACTCAGTTCATTTTAAGGTTACCAGAAGTCAAACCACAAAAACCAAAACCCCTTCTTTGTATGAACCACGTTGGAACCTAAATGCAGGGAAACGTAAGTTCAATATGAGAGAAACCAAAAATATGGAACAGTCTTCCTTCTGATCATTCCGCTGTTTTTGTGAAACTATAATACCAATGAGTTCTATTCAGCCTTAAAGAATCTACATTTGTAAATCCAACATAAGCATATTGTACTACTTTAGATGTCTATAGTTTCATTAATACTCAGTGCTTATTTGATTTTGTTCTGTGTGTAGTATTTTTTTCTCTTATGGTAATGTCTGTATAAGTTCATTCTGTTCAATGTGTATGGAATATGCAGGGCCTCCTTGGAATCAGTGCTCTCTTGTCACTGAAGGGGCTACCCTGCCTAAAGAAAGTTTAAATAATAATAATAAATTGACCGATTAACTTAATTTAGTATAGTGATAACAGTTGAACTCACCATTTACACCTTTGCTTATTAATCAGACTCATGAGCTCATTAGCATTTTACTAAACAGGTGAAGTTTTCAACTTGTTCTAAAATGCATTAACTGATTTAAAGGTCACTTGCTTGGAGAAAAGGCCTATCCTAACTTGAGGTCAAAGGT
>JAMKCH010002245.1:0-47379 GCA_023653785.1 Ophioderma brevispina | reverse complement strand
ATATTTTGGCCCACGGGACTTGGAAGAGTCTACACCAGTACATGATGACATTTGTGCTTGCTTTGATACCTTTGTGTAAACCTTCATCAAGAAAATGTCAACTATTTCATTATTCGAAATCAAATAACAATCATGAATCTTACACCCAATTTTGAATTTACTTCAATAAATGTTCGAAATTGTTCCCATACATTTCACCGAAACTGATGCAAAATATTTAGGCTCCTGTGCAATACAGCCGGTTGACCCACTTTTTCCGCCGGCTCCTTCAAACCTGATGGGGGAGGGGTACTTTGTGAATCAATCTTTGGCCATACAACATGGAAACGTCCATCTGCCTTTCCCTTTGCAAATCTCAATTCTTTTCCTCTCCCTTCCCTCTCTTTTCTCTACTCCTTTGCTGCTTGTCCTTTTCCCACTTTCCTGTTTTACCGCTAGCTTAAGCTTTTTGTCTGGTAAGGCCCATATGGGAGGGGACAGTGCCTCCCTTCCCCCTCCTGTCCCTGTTACGCTACTGTCGCTTTTAACTCTTGTTAGAATATTATCAATAACATTCTACGGATTATGAAATTGTTACTTTAGAACAAATACAAATTTTATTAGCCTTTAGATGACCAGGAACTCAATGGCTTTTGCTGCTATGGACGGGAATAATTGTACAACCGTGGTCAATAGGGTTTTGGTTTAGCGGCTTTCCGTCAATTTACCGTATCTCCAATATGCGAAAAGGTAAACTTCAGATTTCTTTACCAATGATGGTAGATATAATGAGCTTTGTTTTTCGTGTAATAAAACCAATTTTTAACTTGTTTAAATATTTTTAATATTTTTAAATTGATGTAAATCCTTTTTGACTCACCCGTATATACATACACCCATGCATGCATGTGCACATACAAATTCTACACAAAAAAAAAGTTTTTGGATGCCATTTCCATTTATGCTATACCATTTTTTGTGAAGTTAATTAAATAGCTGATGATTACCTGAGAATCCCACAACCCTGTCACTAACATAGCCCAGTCAACCCCAGAAAACCACAGGCAAAAGGAGTTTTTACCAAGTGATATTCACTTCAACATGTTCAATGGCCCCCAACATTTGTTTTCCAAATCAATTTATTAAGAATTCTACCAATTAGCAGTCACTCCAATCAGCCCAATCCTCATGCTCCACTCTACAAACACTCATATGGGCTTGCTCCCCACTATTCTCACGTACTGTACATCATACACACTGTCCATAATGAATCTCAGTAAATTGCCTATTTTACTCTTCTTGAGGTTAAAAGTGGGACAAATTAAGAGGATTCTAGGTAATTGCTGATGTCAGTGCTCCCTCGCGAATCTTTTCTACTGCCGATAGATCATTATGACATCAACCTAATTTTCCATCGCATTATCGTGATTACCTGTCTGCGCATATTACCATGACCATCTACATTTCGAGGAAAGTGGATTGTCAGGCATTATTGGTAATTCTTGGTTTTATTAACATTCAATTGTTTCCACATTGAAAGGGAACTGCCACTTGTAGTACTGGCTAAAATCACTTGCTGTGCGACTCACTATTTGGACAATTTCATATGGTCTGATATGCCAGGGCATTAGAGGCAGTAATTTGACCCCAAAAAATGAAGATTTTCCTGTTTATCAAAAGATTGTGCCTTGATAAAAATGATTTAAACCTTATACAGCTGCCTACTGGGCTAATTAAGATTGGAGATGGCCATTTTTAATTATACAAAAAACAGTATCGCCGAGACATGGATATTTCCAGCTATTTTGAGGTTGTTTTTCACTGAAATCCCAACAGAAAAATTGAGGCATGTGCTAAATGCAATTTGTTATTACTTGTAAGAGTTAAAATTGGCAATTTTAAAAAAAAAATATTGAAGTTCTCTCAACTCTACATGTATGCAGAGGAGAGGATCTAAAAAAAATATAAAGTAACCATAAAACAGTAGCTGGCTTCTTGTAATGTGCTAGTATCCTGTCAAGACTTGAAGTAATGGATATGATAAGCCTGGTAATATTTATGCAGCACCACTTAGGCCAATCACAGCCATCAAAATCTGCTTTAAAATAATGAGAGAGACAAATTATAATCAACTCAGCAGACAGAATTAGTACATTTTTCTATCATGTTGAAGTCAAGATATGGGCTTTGTATCTCACCCCTACCCCGTTACTATCTGCCTTTTACACAGCAAACATTTCTAATTGGATAATTACATCATAATCATTTTATAACCAGTTGAAATGCAGGATTTAACACTGCTCGGTGTTGCTGCACAATTTTAATTACGCATTTTGGTGATCTGCTTATGAAATGATTTAGGTAAGCATACAATAGAAGCAAATAACAAAATCAAACATTTTCTACTAAAATGTCAGACATTACATATGTAAATGTTAACACCAAAGTTTGGTGTTAATTAACAGTTAACACCAGAGCGTGCGGTATCGTATGGATTCCAAGAGGATGTTAAATTAACACCAGAAATGTCAATTTAACGGCAGTAGTGTTAAAAAATAACACCGAAATGTGTAAATTAACTGAGTGGGTGCAGTCCCCTATTGATTCCAGAGGGTGTTAAAATTAACACCCATGGTATTAAAGTTAACACCCCAGTTTTTGCAGTGTAGTATTATAGTACCCAGAGGGTTACCTCTTCTCAAAGTGCTAATGTCTGCATACTGTTACCTCTACCTTTAAAATTTAAACTCTTTCAGCTACATGGGTAATTCATCACAAGTTGTAGTTGTTAGAGCATCACACTTTGCTTTTAAAAATTTATTCTTGACAGGCTTTATTACAATATTAAAGGAATGAAAGAAAACAGACTGTCAACTATTCTGCACAGAAATGTGCAAGTTAATAATCTTGCAGCAAGAAGCTAGACTGTAAACGATAACATAACAATGCTTTAAATAGTTTAAAATCTTTACACCTCATTAGTTTTAGTAATGAAATGTGGAGTTATGTAGCACTAACAAGTTGAAGCCCCTTGCTGATGCTAGATGTGTCTCCCACTTGAGTATTTTACAAACACTATTAGCTAGTAAAATCTCAATTCCCTTGGCACAGTTCAGTAGCCTTCATTCACCAATGTATTTAGAAAATACACCCCCTGGTTTTTGGGTATGATATATGATACCCAGATCACACAAGGTAAGTTCATGTCAATGTATGTACAAGTACAACCCACTGAACTGTGTCCTTGGTGGATGAGCGTATTGTAACTCATAGTGAAGCGGCCTGTATCATCAAAAGGTATTGGAATGTATGTTGGTGGTAAGAAGACATGAATCAAGAAGGCACTGATTTACATCCACCTACAAGGTACATCTTAACTCTCTTAGGTAGGAGGAGGAGCCTTTTTTGTTTCTCTGTATATACACTACAGGGGCGCACCAAGGCCTGGAGGACCACAGGGTGCAGTCGGGGTGTCGCCGTTGGCGGTGTGGGGGGGGGCTGTGATAAAAATAGGCTAATTTTTTGTAATTTTTTTGAAAACCTGTGGGGTGCTCATGCTGCCTCCGCACCCCGACTGGTTACCCTGGTGATGTACCCATTTTGCAACTCAAGATATAAGTCTAGAATGCAAAAGAGCAATCTACTACCACTACAGTGAAGTTGGCAACGATGTTAAGACTTAGTCCATCATTGAAAATTCAGTGACAAGACCAATTCTCTGTTATCCAGGAATCTTGACGTTGGAAAGCGCTCAAAATGATTTAGCCTTAGTGACACTAAGTTCCAATCAGGAATGCCCTCTTTGACCCCATTTTGTCAAGGGAATGCAACAATTTAGTACAAATCAAACATGTGATGTGTTTGAAAGTACACAGAGAGGTGAATGCACATAGTTTGGCCCAGACACAGAATAAACTGCTCTGCCCCCTCCTCAAAACTCTGACCTTCTGTGATATAATTGCAAAAAAACAAAAATAAATGCAGCAATTCTGAATAGTTCTAAAGAACCTATCCCTTAAATTGCTTGAAGCACTATGGTTCTGTGGTGAAAAATGATATTACTTTAAAAACTGTGCCTGGGGAAATGGTAAAAGGGGAAATTGTAAGAGAAAGGGGAAATACAGTAATAAAATGAACAATTGGAAATGAGGACCATATAATTCCATGAAAACAGGTGATCTTTGCCTTGCTTGCTGCAAACAGGGTGGATGCAAAACCAGTTCTTAGGACCCAAGCTAGCATCCTTGCTTGAAAGAGGAAGCCTGGCAACAAATCATGCTGGAGACACTATAGCTGCAAGAGGATGTCTCTCTGTCCCACTTTTGTTTTGTTTTTATTTCTATGAGGAAACCTTTTCTTATGTCAATTTGCTGTGAACAACATGAACAATTCTAGTTTCTGAGTATGATCACAACCAACAAGATTGTGTTGTGTGTGGATCATCTTAAAAATTGATTGATGGGTAAGGTGGCACTTTTTTTTAACCAGACCAGTATGAAGATTCATGCCACACATTCTAAAAACAGTCAATGGGGAGGTCACCCAATAATTAGTTAAATTTTTGACACAATTTGGATCAATCTGATTTAAAATTTGATAATTTATATCTAAATTAGTTAAAATATTGAAAAATATCTCGCTGCTGGACCATTTTTCGTATGAAGATGACATAAGGTGATTAATTGTGCAAATGAAAAAAGGGAATTAGAAGAAATATGTTAAAAGCCACAGTTGCACTACAAAGGGAATTCAATCCTGGGAGATTCGGTAGGTTATACACCTAAATAAAAGTCATAGCTTTTGGATGCCAGTCATTGGGCGGCTTTAAAGACTACTAACCTATTATTAATACACTTACTCCACAATGACTCCAAATGGTCTGAAATGGAAATGTTTTTTTAACCAATGTCAAGGGCAAATTTTTTCCCAGCTTATTCTATTTTAGGCATATGCATTTTCAAGTCCTTTCTCTCTTAATGTAAACGAGTGAAAATGTCACTCCCCAAAAGAGTTAAAGTCTTGTGAACCACTCAAAATGAGTGGTTTACAAGAGTACACGCTTGGGAGTGAATTTCACTTGTGTACATTTAGAGAGTTCATTTAATTTGCCTATCGTTCGATTGGTGCTGACAAATGAGCATGAATATTTACTATCCTCAAGACTCTAAACAAATTTTGCAAGAAGAGACTCCTAGAATTTTTATTTACTGCTCAATTTTTATTGCCACATGCTGTACATGCCCCTATGGTGACAACAGCATTATCTTTCAATACACTTCATATTATATTGGACTACATCTGGAGAACATTGTACATAAATGTGTTAAGGGACCCATACAAGAGACAAATGGGTCATTGCCCATGTTTTATTTGATAAGCTTTGGCTTGGGCAAACTGGAGCTTCACCTGTGATATTACATGTAATGTAGTCATGTTCAACCAGTCGCAGTACTTTAGGCTATATAAACAACCGGCTTGTCAACTTGCATTTTATTATCAATTCTTACAAAGTTCACATTTTACCAAACAAAAATATTTCATATTTTACAATCAATTATATTTTGAACATAGACTGTTTAAAGAGTACCAACATCCCTCGGCTTGCCAGTGCCTCATGAGATAGATGCAATAATCACTTGTTTTCTGTGCTGAAAGTCACATGGTGCGTGGGTGTGCAAAGTGTTAGTAAACACTCCGGTAAATTTTGTCAATTTATGAAATAGGACCTCTAATGTGATCTATTATTTCATTGCCTCTTTCAAAATGTCAATTCACTTTATCAACATGCCAGATATACTGTGCTTAACTGCCATGTGTTGGCTTAGAAAGGGCAGTCCATTGCTTCTTGAAAAATGTATCATTCATTCTATAAAACCCATGATAACATTAAGTGTGATTTTGATGAAATATTCAACAGGTTTCATTTCTTAAAGGCTGACTCAGAGATTTTTGAAATGTCATCTTTTGTGTATTTATTAAAAAATAGTCATCTGGAGCTAAAGATAGTCTCCTAAAATACCCAGTTCCAAAGTTTGAGATGAATCTGATTTTTCGTTTTTCATGCAGTAAATATTTAAATGTAGTATACAGTGCCATAGGATACCGTGTATAACAAAAATTCCAGATCCGGAAATTTATAACAAAGTTATGATTTTCTATATGAAGGACTTCAATTGATGAGCTTAGCTATTTCACACAGTGATTAGTGTATGAACAAGCATTATGTATGCAAAAAAAACACAATTTGTTTGAAAATTGAGGGTGCCCTTATCTGGAAATCTCTGAGCCAGCCTTTAAGTAACATGTAATCTGTGAAATTTGATCCATACAAAATTTACAATGATTTGGAATATCAACTTTTCACCAAACCAACACTGGCTTGTTGGCTCAATATTCAAATGATAGTAATAAAATGGTTGTTGGTTTGAATCTGGCCTAGTTTTTATTTTTCAAATATGATCTTAAAGGCCGACTCAGAGATTTCCCGATGAGGGCGCCCTCAATTTTCAAATAAATTGTGTTTTTTGCATGTACAAATGCTTGCCCATATACTAATCACTGTGTGAAATAGCTAAGCTCAAATCGAAGTCCTTCATATAGAAAATCGGATCTTTGTTTAAAAATTCCGGATCCGGAAATTTTGTTATACACAGTACCCTATGGCACTGTTATATACACATAAATGTTTACTGCATCAAAACGAAATATCCGATTCATCTCAAACTTTGGAATTGAGCATTCTAGGTGACTATAATTAGTTCTAGTTGATTATTTTTAATTAATATATTAAAAAAATTATATTCAGAAATCTCTGAGTCAGACTTTAACAAGGTTTCTAGTAAAAAATAGTCAAAGTCTGACAAGCTTTTGGTCAAATTTACCACTGAAATTGGACTAGAAATTATTTGTAAAAATCCTGTTTTACTCGGCGCCTTCAATCTCAGTCAAAAGTGTTGGAACACTTTTCTTGTCACCTGACAAGAATCCAGCATTGCAAGGTGGGGATAGGGAAGGATGCATGAGAATGCTTCAAGCCTCCCAAAGCAAGTTGACATGATTTCCTATAAATCTCTTTAAAGGTGCAACAAGAGATTTCAAGTCATCCATATTTTCTGTGATATGTAGTGATATCATAGAGAATAGATGCTCAATAGATTCCCTACCTTTTATTTGGTTACAGAAATAACTTAAGATGAAAACAAAAGGTGATTTGCATATGCTTATATGTCAATAAAAAACATAGGCTGAATTTTGTATTTGCTCCTATACAAAATTAGAAATTTCACAATTTTGTACCAAAGAAACGGTTCTCAGCTTAATCCTTACAGATGGGGAAATTTTTCATAAAAAGCCTTACACCAGTACCAAAATCAGAATTTTCAAATTTTTTCGGGACACCTGTTATTTGAAATCTCTCGTTGCACCTTTAAGAGAAATATGGTAAATAATCTGTGCAAAAAGATCAGTGGTGTTCCAACGGATTCGACTGAGATTTTAGTCAAAGCGATGAGGCATTTTTAAAAGAATTCAGATTGAGCTCACTAAGACCGGCTATAAAATTTGGTAATGAACATAATCTACCACTGCTTTAATTTTTGTTTCCAGAAAACTGAACTTGGTTTCCATTTTTTAACAAACATCTAGAATGACATTTTGTTTTTCATAATACTTGCTGTTGGATTGTTTTATTTAAATCAATACAAATTATCAAATAAAAACTTAAAATACACATTTCAACTTAATGAACATGTTTCAATTAGAAACCAACAAAAAATGCAGTTTTATAAAAAAAAAATGGAATTTGAACATTGCAAAATGGAAATACTATAGCCTATACACAATAGAATATCTTACAGTGTCAATTTCTGAGTGGAGTTCCATGACACGCATTCCCTTCACTACTGCACATAAAATGTTGGCCATTGCATGCAACAGTGTTGTGCCCCAAAGTGCACAAGGCGAGAGTTTCGGCAGGCAGTATGTGTATGAATCATTGAACTTCGTCCTGAATGATGAGGCTGTATACCACCTGTATTCTAGTGTTGGGTGGGCTAGTTCAAGTGGGCCTCCTAGGCACGGTGTCAGGGTTATCCTAGTGTATAGAATCAACCATCAATGTTTCTGTCTTGGCTAGATACATCAAAGCAAGACAAAACCCCTGGATGTTTTCACAGTACATTCCTAAAGATCAAAAGCTACTCATGTCTTTGTTATTGGGCTTAAGGGCATTTATATTCAAGTACAGTCAATACACCTAGGACTAAGTGCTTACCTTAGTTCACTATTTGACCAAATTTTAGGTAAAAATAATCAAATTGTGAATAATATGGCTTTTGAAACAGTTGTAACATATATTAAAAAGCTCACAAAAAAAACAAAAGTTGATTTGTTAGATTCAAAAGTCAGGGTGAAATTAGATAAAACTAGGAAATTCAAAATAACTCATTAATATCATAATTATGCAAATTGTAGATTAACACAGTAGGCCTACATATATCTACACACGCATATTTCTCATCTGTTTTCCAAGATTTTTATAGTAGACAAAATTCATAATTCAGTTGTTTGGTAAATTTTTCTGAGCAACATTAATCATCTACCTCTTAACTATTACATGATGATACATCAAAGCAAGTCTACAAAAAGACACCAAAAGGCAACTAGGATGCGAGGTTTTTTAATGAGAGGCACAAAGCGGCAATAGGCTTATGTCCAGGTTTAATTTACTGAGCAGCACAGAAAGGCAATCAAAGTTTTGGAGGGATTTCTTACTGAGAGGCAGGAATTAGGCCGTTTAAATCAAAGAGTAATTTCACTCTTGCATATTATATCACATGTAAAGGTAACCGATGTTCTGAGGGGCTTATACCAGGATGAAAAGGCACGTGGGTGTATCTCATTTTATTAAGTTACTCACACTGTTAAAAATAAGTTTATTTCAGGCAAACAATTTCGAGAAAAAGGCAATAAACAAAGGGAAAACGTGAAAAAATAAAAATTTAAACCAGTTAATACAGCTTGTTTATAGTGGTAATGTATACATATTTAATGTCACCAATTACTTTTTATCATCGTATGAGTAAACTCAATACATGTACCTTACATAGATTTGAACAAGGGCCTTAAGATTACAAGTCCTAAACCTTATCCACTACACTACATGACTTTGCAGATATCAGATGCTAAAATTAAATATATATATATATTTGTGTACTACTTTTTTCAAATTAAACTAAATTTTATACAAAAAGGAGGAATCGAGTTCTACAAGAGTTTTTACAACTATTTTGAAAAATGAAAGGGAAAATAAGATTTTGATTTTTTTAATGATGTTACTTACGACGTTATTTAACACATTTTAAAACGATTTTCATAGTTTATATTCTTACATTAAAAACAAGTATGTTAAAAAAAACGTAATATTACGGAAAATATAATAACGGTCAGCGTATAAATACTACCTTTTTCAAAATGTGTAGTATTATTTTCTAACCACTGTTTATTTACATTTTTCTGCTTCCAATTGTAATTTTATGTTAGGTATAGGTAATAAAGCGTGAAGATTATTGAATAATTGGGGTTTACCGTAATTTAAAAGGTAAAGTCTGGTAAAATTAGAAACATTTTTAACAGTGCAGAAGCACTAAATTATGACATGGTTGCCTATGAGTGCTTGTGTGTGTCTTGTTTGGGTCACAACTAAATACTGACAAAAGTCACATTCATTAATTGGAAATTAACCAAATCCTTGAAAACAAACAAAGACAGAACTGTGGGAAGTGGATTTATTATACGGATGATGAATTTGACAATAGTTTAAATGATCACATGTTCCAGCAGGTTCATTCACAACATTTACACACAATAACTGTTTGTTCCAATTAATACAATTGTTGCCACTGTATTTCAGCGATAAACATTTTCAAATCAACCGTCCATGTGGTAATAGTCTATGCGAGATGTTTACAATATAACCTGCCAAATTAAAAAGGTGACAACATTACTAGGCCGTCGGATTTGAGTCGAAATGCTGCTTCACTCTAGTCCCACTCCTAGTTACAAAAAAAAATTTGGAATAAACAAAATGCAAAAGAGTTACAAGGTAAGAAAATTACTGGAAGTTAGTCTTCATAACAGTTAGTCCTATCTGAGGAGGTAACTGGAAATTTTGAGTAAGTCAGTTTTGTTGGAACATGCCCCAAAAGTGGGCATTTTAAAAGGTTGGTTTGGATGCCAGAGAAATATCATACTCAGATAGAATTGAGTACGTAGAAGATAGCAAACCCATTGAAGTGAACAAACTGGTTTATGTTTCCATGAGCCAACATGGCCACAAATAGTGCCTTAGATTCCTGGGTAAAGGTTTTATTTAGAAGTCCATTGATGCAGGGGCGGCGCCAGGGTAAAATCATAGGAGGGGCGAAACATCATAGGGGGGCGAAACAGTACAAATGAACTCATTTTGGTTAAAAACCCCTAATTTTTGCGCAAAAAACCCTGTTTTTCCTAAATTTTGAAAATCTCAGGGGGGCGGCCGCCCCTCCCTGCCACCCCCCTGGCGCCGCCCCTGTATTGATGCAAATGAGGTTTATTCCGTAACAAACTGCTGTGTGAAATGTACATGTGTGATGTGCTGTAGAGCGTGAGATTCTATTCAAAAGCTCATTAGCATACTTGGGACTTCTACATGAAACCACTATAGACTCCTGTGCACTTTGATAGATTTTTAAATTTCCTCAAAAATATTGATAAAAAATCATTGTTATCTTATGCCTAGGCTTATAGTATGCCCTCCCACCTTCCCCTGCAAAGTTTTCTCAAAAATACCTTTCAATGTCCATGCTTTAAGTTTTTATTTCAGTGAAAGGAAAAAAGACTAGCATCAGTTTTCCCACAGTTAACCACCAAGTCCTGGTATTTGTAGAGGTCTTTAAAACCCTGACAACCCCAAAAGTGTTTTCAGTAAAGACACCTTTAGTCCACACAAAAAATTGGAGTTGAAAGAAAAAAGGAAAAAAGCCCTATGGGTTTTTAAACCTCTACATGGTTTCATTGATGAGGTGTAGTCATGTGAACAGCGCAGCAAAGCTTTGCATTGACCCTGTTTAGCAAACCCTTTTTGATTTGAAAACACAATGGCTGGGGTGTTGGGTAACAGGTTGCTGCACCTGTAGCCACAGTGACAAGTACAGGTAGAAAACAGAGGTTGTTTTGAACCAATCCCATAATGCATTGCAACATGCCTATACGGTACTGTACGTGAACACATTCAGTACGTAGGGATAAATGTTTTCAAAAGTTTATGAACCACGGGACATTTCATGATCATCAAAATTCTGTAGTACTATGCCTTTTGGGGTTAAATTAGCAATAAATTCAGATGTTTTATGTGTTACAAAAGGACGTTTTGTGGGGATCACATGACCCTAATGGGGTGAAATTTCTCAAACTTGGTGCATTGTGGGATTGCTCAATACACCCTCTGGGTTGAAAATAACACCCACTCAAAGCATTCAACAAATGTTGGTCACTTTACACTATGGTAAAAGGGCGGGGGAGGGTGGCATGGTGGGAATGGGACGTGGTGGTAGCGAGGAAGCGAGATGGCAGTGAGGAGTACATGGGGTGAGGGAACGTGGGGATGGGTATTCTTTGGGAGAGTGATAGATGTAGTAAAGGGCGATTGGGGTGGGGGGGCTGTGATGAATCATAAGGGATTTAGGGTAGCGAGGGTGGAAGATTGAGGGAGACATGGTGGTGTGTGGTTGGGGGGGTTATGGGTATGGGGGAAGAGAGGGAAAAGAAGGGTGGGATATAGGTGGGAGTTTGCTGTAGGGGAGGGAGTGAGGGCGGTAATGGGAGGGAGAATTGTGTACGGTGCTTCGGGCGGGGACGGATGGAGGTGGTGGGGCGGATGGAACAAAAGAGAGGGAACGGTGAAATCTACAAATACAACTGTACACCAAAATCCATGCCAATTGAAATCAAAGGTCTTGAAAAAGTTCAGGGTTTTTTTGAATAGGTTCATTTATATCATAATGTTTACCACATGGATTAGTTTTATTGTCATAATTAAGGCTATATGAATAGTTCATTTATCAATGCCATTTGCCATACATTTGTGACAAACAAAAAATAGGTGTAAATAAGAAGTTTTTTGCACCACTACAAATTTTAGCTCCAATTGTGGCCATTTTCACATTCTTAAATCCAAGAAAAGCAATTTCATATTGTTACCTTCATCATAAAATAACAATGAAAAATCAATAAATGTTGCGTTTGTTTTAAAAATTATGTGGTTGGAGTGTCCTTCTACACAGTTAAACTTCAAATTTCAAGACTATCATTCAAATTTTCCATCTTGCTCTCTACTATGTCACCATTGTCAGCTTTCTCCACTTTTCAGCTGACAACAGCTACATGTATGTACTTCAATTTGCCACATATAATTCACATCAAGTGTTGAATTAGTACAAACACATACTATCGCTTGAAGTGAGAATTTTTTCGAACATCTGGGGTACTATAACCTAGCTCGCTGTGCGCCTGGTCTTACCCACACATCGAAAGCATGCCCAAAAAATTTATTAACCTGGGGCCTGGGGACAGCGAGGGGCCTAATATATGCTAAAAAGGGCCTGTTTTACATATATTTTACAAAATCCAGGTGCTTGAAACCTGCAAAAGCTCCCCTTTCCTTCCCAAGCATGTCAGGTAGAAAAAAGAATGCTCATTTTTTGTTATCACAACTCCTCTTATAAGACCAAATAGTTCATAAGACGCTATGCGTTATACATTTAGGCCCTGTTTCCGGTACCCAAGAAGCATCCATACAAATTCGCAAGATGCACACGACCTACTATTTTACTCAACAAGGAATTGTGGGTAATACAAGAAAGGTCAGTTTAAGCAGTGTAAAAACAGAAGTTGAAAAGGAGAAGCCACTCCATTGCTGACACCTTGGACAATAATATAGCATTGTAACACACTATGGTTGGTACGACAACCTGGGAATCTTAACTGGTCTCCAGGCTGCAGGACTACCCTTGGAATAAATCAAGTTCACAGAGCATAGAACACTTGGAGCCATTACAGCTAAATGCCTATGTAAAACTAACAAAGTGCGCAGAGCTTCAAATGCAAATTGACATGTGGATTCATAGATTCAGTGTGGTCAAACCAAAAATAATCAATGGTATCAATCTACTCAAAACTATCCCTTAATTTAATCCCTCCTATTTCAGGCCTAAGAAATTTCTGCAATATCTGGAATGCTTTACGATTTTTGGAATCCAATGAGAGTCGTGCCCTCAAGTTTTCTTGACTTTGTGATTTTAGCAAGATGGTATTGTTTTCCCAATTCACTATGTGAACTGATAACCAGTGAATTGATTTTAAAGAGGCACTGTTAAATCATCTGCATCATCCCCCTCACTAACTCATCAAACTTAAGATTTGAGTGCACTGAAAATCTCCTAACAATTTACCCTAGCATGAAAGTTTTGAGTTCTTGTCTTTTGAAAGAAATTAGCAAAAACATCATTATCCCTCCTTTCCTGTGGTATAAGTAGCATTTTAGAAAAAAACCATCTTTAATTCAAACATAAAACTGAAATCTCATTGTGGCCCTTTAATTGCTTTACCAATTAATTGTTCATGTAATCAATTATAATACCCAGACTTTACGACAGTAACGCATGCGAATGTAATATTTTGGCTATGACATAACGGCCTGAATTGCTCAGGGCATCCTTTTCTATACACATGAAACATCAATGATAAGTTTAACTTCATTCTTCATTTATTATATTTTGTAGATACTATGGTGTAAAACACATTGGTCATGTGACACTTGGAACAATACTGCATTTAGACCCAAGACAGACCGTCTATGGTTAGGTATGTTATGGTATTCGCCTTTATGTGCACAAGGCCCCGTTCAAGCCCCGGCAGGCCACTTGCTGGTAATTTAATTGGTTACTACATTCGTGAGCTTTGAGTTTGTAAGAAATTAAAACTGGAATTCCGCTCTACGTGGTTTTCACTTTGGACTTGGGCAAGGAAATCATGAGAATACCCCCATCCTTCGGAGGGGTCGTTAAGCCAACGTCCCATAAACATGGAGAATCACGCCTTTATAGAAATCGCAGCCAGTTTCGATGAGTAGGGTGAAACCCGCTGGCTATGGATCATGGGCACCATTGGAAAGCCGTGTCCTGAACACGAATGATCTACCCTGCTAAATAAACCAAAGGGGCCAAATAACATGAAATGCACAATCAAGACCTGGTAAGAAAAACTTAATTGGGGTACATATAGAAAGTCTATTTTGATTGGCTTATTACAGAATGCCTCGCTTCCGTAACCATAAGGTCAGGGATACTGTAAGAAGTTGACGTCCGTCGGGGTTACTGTAAAAGTGATCATAATTCGCGCGTGTAATTTTTCGCGGTTTCACATTTTTTAACATTTTTGCTTGTTTTAAATTCGCTCTTTCAGCTGATCCTACGTAGACCTGTACACACAAAATAGAAACATTTTTGCGGGTTTTTAATTTTTAAAATTAATGTAGCGCAAAATTGGTCCACTTTCGACAGTGTGTCTGCCTCTGAGGGTGGTTCTTCCGCTAAGGGTCTACTTTTGGCTTTTAAAAAATGAGAAAAAATGTTTTCAAATCCTAATTTTGTTTCTTGGAATGTGTCCACAATAGTGCACAACTACTAGAATGAGCACTCGGCGCGATCTTTAGAGCCTTCAAATAATGTTAATGCGACATCTAATTTTCATTGTTGTAGCATAGGGACAACCATTAAAAGTCTTTCCGTAACCTATTTGTTACGGAAATGACAATGCGACAGTAATGTCAGCTGAGTAAATTCTACTACGTATCCCTCATATTTGAAACAAAAATGAAGAACCAATGAGGGAATATCTTTCAATTTGAGAAAAACCAATTGATTATGACTCAGATTTTATTGCCATATGAACATGTGAAAGTGTCAAGAATCATTTCCATAACGGTAAAAAGTTACGGACATGCTCGTTACGGAAATGATGGTTCAAACTTTTAGACCAGTATAACGTCTCCGAGGGCGATGCCTAGCGTGAGTTTGTTTATATATTAGGGTGCAGGTCACAATTCTGTTTGAAAATTACATTACATTCCTGTATTTATAGGTTATACAGCGTTACCGAAATTGAACACTGATAACGGGACGCTCCCTCTTTTTGCAAAAGTCTGTTATTTTGATGGCTATTCATCAGAGAGACCGGAGATAACTATGTGTTTCCAAGTAGCCAATTCATGCAGGTACTTACTGACCAGGTTAATTTGTTGGATTCAGTGTTTTTTCCATTTTATAGAGCCCCTTCAAAATGTTCTTATCGGAAATGACTCAAAATCCCGGGACAGACTTTTTTGCACAAACCTGTTACCCTTTAGGATTTAATTGATTCATTATGGCATTATTTTGATAGATCGAATCTGTTCAATCATTAACTACTTATTGATCAAGAGTATTTCAAAAAGAGAAAACTTTACTACCAAATAAATATGGACCATTGTAATTTTAAGCGTAATCATAGGGACATAGGGTTTTCGGGGGATGTTTAGTCAAGAAATCAAACACATTAAGAAAAATAACAACATTAACTTTGTTTATCCAATGATTTTTTATAATTAGTTTATAATAAAGATCATATTTATCAAGACAAAACCACAAGAGAAAATAAATATTTCAATTCAGAATTGTATTTTTTCATAATAGTTAGTTAAATAGGCGGTACACGAAGTATACACTTAGCGCAGAACCACCCTGATCGCACGAGAAAACACTTCAACACACATTTCAACATTGGATGAACCATCTTCTTGGCTTCAGAAACTCGGGTCGGGTTTACAATCTCTGAATTTGAACTTGCGCACAAACATCTCTGGTAAACAACGCTGACCGCAATTCCTAAATTGATTTTACGCCTACTACGTGTTAAATTGACCATTAAGACAAACTAAATCTGGCTGGATTGGATACTGTTAAAGCAATGCTATATTGATTTACTCATTACTCTGCTGGTTCACTGCTTACTGAGATGCTTTAAACATACCCAATTTTAGGAGCGTGTTGTGAATTTTGTAAAAACTCATCCTCTCTCCATATCCATTAAAAACAGCATTTCTCATTATATTTGAGTTAGTCTTGGAAGCATGACCTTTTACATTTTAAACTTGACAATTACAAAATGCAATTTTTAAGATTTTGGTTGATTTGGCAAATACTGCATAGTGGAAAAACTGTTACACAATATGAAATTTCTTAGGAGATTGGATTAGGTTTTTGTGTTTGTAAGAGTTCTCGTGTGGATTGTGGATAGCTGGGGGCAATTTTTCAGTTTGCTGGACCCTTCCCACGGTATCGCCTAACATAACCCCAACTTTAACCTAAACACTACACCCTGCGCAACTACTTATCCCTAAAACCCACACCAAACCTGCATACCATTAACGACTGCATGTTTTAAAAAAGTTTTGTTTTGGGGATGGGTAGATTTTGTCAAAAATGAACCTTCCCAAAACCTTTTTGCCATTGAGTAAATTTGAAAAAAGTGGACCTTTAATCCAAATTATCTACTTTTTTGGGGGGGAGGCAAAGAACCAGTTTTCTTGCTCACTAATACTCAGACTTTATACTCGGCCAATGGGCCATAATTTATTGGACATAACAAATGCGCGTGTTGATCGTTGTGTGTACTGCGTCTACGTGCAACACAATGTTGCGCCGTTTTGTCGGAGAAGTGGGTATACGTTCTAAACTGTCCAAGAAATTAGGAGCCAGAGTATAGCTAGGGGGTAGATGCCACCATCACACTCCCAGCTATGGGCCTGTTTGGGATCTCCACTTTTTTCAGTTCAACTCAACTTTTCAAATTTGATCAACAAAATTGAGGGCAGTGAGTGAAGAAAATCGCTGATTGCGGCTATGGAACTTTCAGTCTGGACTGTAGAGTAAACCCATGACAAGGACCAATTTGCTTAGTTGGACAAGCAAGAAAACATCTCCCTGACCAAAATCAAAGGCATTTAACAATGCTTCATGCTTAACTTAAACACTTCTCACATTTGGTGTCTGGCTGTTGATACCTAGACAGATTGGTGAAACTCTAAACACTTGTCTACAATGCTGGTGTGCTTGACACCCTGGGAAAATTATTGGTCTGCAAGTCTCACTAGCCAAAAATTGATCTACTACAAACTGGGCTTCAATTGTTTCTTTCTCATTAAAGATGACAGCATATCACATGTGTATGCCTATTTTGTGGTCACCCCTAAACCAAGATAAAATTAAGGCCATGAAAAAGCCTTCAACTGCACCAAAACCTGTACTACCAAGAAAATTAAATTATGATTGAATTAAAAAATTTAAAATACTTCATAAAATAATGGCTATGATAAGAACTTCCTTGAGAAACTTGTGAAACTGCCCAGGGTATCTCACTTCCTGCCAAACCAATTTCTGGCCAAGAATTGCAGGTACCCAACTATGGGAATAGAATACTGTCCTATCAGGAACTCAAATTCAACAGGCTAACAGAAAATGATTTTGATTTAGGTCTTTTACATTTCTTGAAATAAGGATTTTTTATAATTAATATCAGGGATACCATATTCTAATTAGCCTGTGTTTACATATCATTCATTTTTTTTGTCAATCATTTTAGCAATTTTCTTGGCTTCTTTTGGATTTAAATCAAAGTTGGTGAAAATTGGATTATATAAAAACCTGTTTTAAGAGCAAAATGTGAAAAAGGTTTAATTGTTTATGTTATTTCTTCAAGAATTACCCATTATTGCTTTAATCCTTTCAGATGGAAGTTTATAGAACTTTACATCAGTGCAGAAATCAGGGCTTTACCATCTTTTAGGGGCACCTGACATGTGAAATCTCTTGTTACACCTTCCCTAAGGCTAATGAAAGTTGATTCCCAGTTTCCCCGACTCCGGTCAGAAAGAAATGCCGATCAAATAATTCATTATTTCCAAATAATTCATTATTTCATATTTTCCAACTGTTTAAGACAAAAACGATTGTTTTAACGTGATCTTACTCACGAATGATGCATTTTTAAGCACTGTTTACGATGACAGGGGGATAGAAGAATCGGAAACGTCCATTTTCTAAGATCAATAACCAATTTACGTTGGTTCCCGGCTCCTTACCTACTTCAGTGTGTGTTTTCTATTAAACCACCGATTGATCGATTGACTAGGTAGTCTTTGCAAAATGCTGTGTGAACTTTGATTTAAAGGGATATATACCACACGGCGCATTGACTCGAGACTAGGTTTAGTCTCTCCGACAGGCTGCATATCAACCACGTCAATTGACGAAGTTTACACTTACAGCCTGTAGTAAAGGCTAGACTAGGTTGAAATGGGAATTTTTACCGCCGTGCACTGGGTAACGTGCTATATTTAGCATGTTTCAAAATAAATGATATAGGAAATTTACTGTCAATTTTTTTCGAAGGTTTTCATAAATATATATTGAAAAATAAATGTACATTTAGATAAATACATGATATTTGTGAAATTCTTGTGTCATTATTTGTTTTAGCATGTGTACCCTGCTATGAAATAAATCAAGCACCACAATGTGTACGTTCTATACCTGTCCCCATTTTCGTTCATTTGTCCAATTGTTTTTTTTTTCGTCGGTTTTTTTTTAACTTTTCTAAAGAAGTTCTTTATTAAAGCACTTCTATGTGTACCAAAGTTTATTTAAATGAAGCCTGGTCATAAGTATGTGTTTCGTGCCTCAAAACAAAGCAACTGCAGTTACTTGGCAGCATAATGAAAATCTGAAAATAATGAATAATGAAACATTCCCACTCAGTCATGACAACAAGCGGTTTTCTCGAACCACAATGTCGCCTGGTTGCCGCATCACTTGCTTTGAGAAGTTTGGCAAAGATGATTATAAAGAACAAACCACTGGAGCAGGTGGTTATACAAAATTACCAAGTTTGAGTAAACGGCATATTGTTTAGCCAGCAGCGCATGTTTAAAAAGTGTAACCGAAATGTATGAACAAATACATCACTGCCGTTGGACTCTTAATTGTCGTCTGCCATCGGGTTTGTGAATGTGCAAGGTGACATGAGGTCACAGAAGGTGAAATGAGGTCAGCAAGGTGACATGGGATCACAAAGGTTACATAGGTCACATGAGGTCCAGGGGTCACTGAGGTCCATGGGGTCACTGAGGTCAATGGGGTCACTGAGGCAACATGGGTCAACAAAGTCACATGGGTCACTGAGGTCACATGGGTCACGGAGGTCACAGGGTTCACTAAGGTTGCCTGGGATCACCGCGGTCACATGGGTCACAAGGTCACATGGGTCACAAGGTCACCCCACCCCACCCTTCCGCCCCTGATGCACCCACCCTGCCCGCCCTCCTTGACTCCCCCGTCCTGACCCACCCACCCCCTCCCGTCGCATCCCCCCCTACCGGCTCGTGTCCCCGGCAACACCATTTTGTACAGGTGACTGAGGTCACAAAGGTCACACAAAGTCACCAAGGTCACATGAAGTTACCAGGGTCCCACCAACAAAGTCACCAAGGTCCACAATGAGGTCACCCGCCCCTCGCCGACACAACGACCCTCACCCCCGATGGCCACCACTCGACCTCCGACCGCACCCAGATGCACCCCACCCACTACCACCTCCCTACGCACCCCACCATCGCCATTTACCCCCCACCCTTCCCCCATCCCCCAACACCCCACCCTTCCTCCTCAATATATCACACAAAAGATGTATGGTATAGTATTTTTCATGTCGCAAAGACTTTTTATATAGTCCGATGTACCATTTTCGATACAACAATTATGCATATTTATATTCCTCATTGCATACCTACCCATGTATCAGGAACTTTCAAATCAAAGAAGATGCTCACCATAATTGAGGGTTTTCGTGCAGTTAAGGAATTTTGTCATATCCGATTACCGTTTCAAAAATATAGCGATTACGCTGGATTTTTGCAATCACAAATTAGCTCATTTGCATATGTAATATTCCCTGAATATGCCCGACATCTAATCAGGTCGAGAACTCTTTAACCACCCCTTTCTTCCACCACCAAGTTACATCATTATACACCTTCCGGAACTCCAATAACGTGCACACAAAGCCTTGAGGGTAAAAGGTTGTCATTTTTGCCTGGCCAAAATAAGCTATTAATAAAGCATGAATATGCAAATAATGCAGCCCAAAAGGCTGCACATAATAATCTTTTGGCACCTCACTTTATCACCCTAACCAAGTGTGAACTAAATCGGATTATCGTTAGCGTTTAGCCATCATAGCTTTCAAAAGGTTAAACCGAATGTCCTGAAAAAATATGCAAATAGCTAATTAAAATTCATGATATGCACATAAATGCAGGTCCACAAGCTACACATAATATTGCGGCACCATCATCCTATCAAGTTTGAAGTAAATCGGGGATATCCGTTTAGCCTACAAGCTTTTAAAAAAGGTTAACCAGTCATACGGAACGGACGGACGGACGGACATAACGGACGGACAACACAGAATTTGAACGATTATGTGCCCTTCGCATTAACACGTTCAGGCGACACAAAAATAAACGGGAAACTGGAATCAACTTTCATTAGCCTAATACAGGTTAACATTTTTAGGAGAGGAATAGATGTAAATACCACAAATCGCCATTATATACTTAAAATAGTCGTGTAAACTAATAATAGCAGCAGTACTCTTTCACAGCCTGTCTAGTGGTTGACAGCATATCGTAGGTTTTTACGTACACAAAACTGTGCCATAACCTGAAACTATCCCCTAAAATCCCTGTGAAAATAACAAGCCGTGGGCCATCAGTGAACCTGGCCAATTATGTCTGCAGTCACTGCTGGAAGCCCTACTTTTCTCTGAAGTTGTCTGTGTATATGGTTGCCTACTTTTCTCTGAAGGTTGTCTGTGTAGTTATGTGTTGTGATGAGAATAGCACCAACAATTACCTTTCTGAGATTGCCCAATACTTGTTAACTACTTATGACAGCTTATAGGAGGTGGTCTTAAACCTGGGCTGGGTTATTGCTAGGTTAGCCCAGTGTGAGAGTGAGAATTTTAGCTCTCTGCTATAAGTTGTTTTATAAAATGAAAGGCTAAGCAACCCTTAGAGGTTAGATTATGTATAGGCTTATTAATGCCAGTGTCTTTTGAGATGGCTACACAAATGGCATGTGATCATTAGGGAGAACATCTTAAAAACACTGGCTTTAGCACTTACATGTAGGCCCTAGGCCTAAGTGTATTAGGTTTTCTGCACTCCCATTGGTGTAGGGGGCTCATGTTGACCACTTTGCCATTGGAGAAGAACATGAATAAATTTACATTTATACTGAAAATAAAAAAAAATCATAAGTTACTCCAGTTTGATTAAGGGGCAAAACAAGTGTTCAATAGTGCCACCAAAATGTTTAAGCTGATTAGCATAAAATGTCATGGCCAATTTGAATTTTTCCACAAAAACAACCTGATATTTAGACAATTAGGCCTACATAAAATATTGTGCAAAAACAATTTAGCGTTAAAACATGGCAAGCAAAAATCAAAATCTTGGGTCCACGTGGACCCCTTATACATGTATTAAGAACACGACCCCTTGTACATGTATTAAGAATGGCCTGTTTGCAATAATATATTTTATATATTATATTCTATGGGCCAATTTAGTGCACTTTTTGCTTCATTTGAAATGGCTGGACAAATTCAAATCAAAATTTGTAATCGGATGTTTTTGGTAATTTTTCCATGTGAGGGAGAAATCCACTTATGAAAATTGGACCTTGATCAGGTTGCCCATCTTGAATTTCATAACTGAATTTTTTTAATAGGCATTGCTTTTGTGTTGAAAGATGTAGGCCTAGAGTCATTTTTCTTACATTAAGTGTATGTAAAAATCAAACCACAATCCACTCTTAATTATGACAGTCAGGAATCATATTACTTGGAGTGAGAACAAATCCCAAATTGTTGACACACACCATCTGTTACAGATAATCACAGGCTGGCAGAGTCATTCCTAGAAGGGGGTGTGGGGTGTGACACCCCCCACTTACAGAATTCTGTCGACAAAATGCTGACTTGCCAGCAAAATCAATATTAATGAAAAATAGATGAAGGTGGAATATTTTAATGAAATAAAAAATTTGTTACTGATTCTGTTGGAACATACTACTTCTGATTGTTAATATAATGCAGTATAACTTAATATGCACTATAACTGAACCATTTTGTAATCCCCCCCCCTCCCCCCGGGTCAGATTTTTGCAGTGCAATGCAATTTGAACTGTGCTGCTGCTACTTGAATCAGAGATGGGTTTCATCCATTTTTCACTGGATTGCGGGCAGCTTAGGTGAGTATGATGAACCTTTGGGTTGGGTTGAGGTTTAAGGTTACGTTCGGGAAGTGTAGCATTAGAGCTGGGGTCATGGTTAGGGCCTTAAACCCTAACTCTAAAGCCTGATTCTTAACCCTATAGATTCAATCCGGGCCATGTAAAAGGTCGACCAAATCAGCATATCTAAATTTAAAAATATAGTGACTTATTGTGGCTTTACAGCAATGGTGATATCAATTACGATGCAAATGAGCTCAATCTATGGAGCCATCCACACTCCCATAATAACATTCCTGTCCTTTTGTTTTTTCATACTAATCGAGCATTGGATGCATTTCCTATGAGAACCAATAAAGCTACTAATTGTAAATTCTGATATCATTAGGAGCCTCCCATTAGTTCAGCTTTGAAATAGATATATTTTTTCCAACTGAAGTCATGATTGATTGACAGAAGTACAACGTCACTAGCTACAATGGCAATGTAACGGCATTTATTTGAGGACAATCATCATTTCACAGATGTTTATACAAACAATGCTGAATCAATAGGCTATGCTTAAATACACCTGTTTACTCAGTTAAACAACAGGTGGGGTCTGAAAACAAAACTGGTACCATCATTTCTGTAATGACATGTTAAATTGTGTAAATGCTTTTGCTTACATCAGCAGACTTTATTAACAAATCATTTTTTTACATCTTTTATATTTCGGCTAAAATGTAAAGTTACCACAAAAATATTTGAGACAAACTCTAAAAAACTCTAACATCATACATGCCATAAGTGAATGAGATGCCAACCTCGTTTCCAGCTTACATAAGTGGGAGAAGGCTAATGTACTACTATCCAGGCACCACTTACATTTTGTGTCATATGATTTAAAAAGGTCTTAGTTCAATACTGCCAGTGATGACTTCGGTTCATCTTTCGGTAGACGTTTCATACGTGCATATAGAAGTCCCATTGATTGCAAATGAGGTAATTACAATTGATTTTCCGTCTGCGCTTGTATGACTTGTGCAAGTAGCGCTTGACGGAATGGCAATACCTCATTTGCATCAATGGGACTTCTATATGAAACGTCTACCCATCTTTCTTTGAGTCCGTGGCTCTTGAAATGGTTCTTCACAATCTTCAACCGACTGTGTCACCTTCAGAACCAATTCAAGAGCCACTTTCCAAAGACTTGGCATAATAGCATGTCTGATGAGAGATTTGACAAAAGGCAGCTATAGCACTTAAGACCTTGCATTCATACAACCCTCAATTTAACCCTCTTGTCGCTGCAAGTGTCTATCACAATTTTCAAAATTATGCATTTTCAAGACTACATTCAGTATCAGCATGAAAAATGCATTCAAATGAGTCCAAACAAGGCTAGTCTTGTTTCAGTTTTTGAGATGGCTTCCCAAATGGACTGTTGTCATTTAGGAAGCCATCTCAAAAGCCAATGAATCATGGTTGTAAACCTATACAGAATGTACCAGGGTTTAAACGGCTACAGGTTTCAGCGCTGCATTTCTCTCAACTGCACAAGTTATTTCCGCACACATGCAAGTACATTTTTTCCAGACACTAGGTACATGAAGAAATATCAAAATCCAAATCAAAAAGGTCACCAAATTATTACTATCAATATAAGTGTTTGCAATATCAGATAATCAAGTCAAATATTAAACACCTGGATATAAGGAGATTGAAATGATATCCCGGCAGGTAAATACACCAATTGACAGCTTTGTCCAAAGCATATGTATGCTTCCTGGTACTGGTCTAGTCCAACCTGGTATGAGGTACTGTTGCACACAATGTGTTGACTTTGTCAAGACATCAACAGCACTTTTTCATCAATACACTGCCAATACCAGGAGCACCAAACTCATAAAATTTAACATAAAATATCACAGTATCATTGGTATTCATGTAGCCTGGGATTTAGTGTCTACAATTTGTGATAAGTTATAGGCTAGTCGCTAGGGTCGTCACAACCAAGTGTTTTAAGCCCCAGACAGTCTGGAACTCAGCTGTAGGAGGGTAAAGGTCTGAGTTAGGTTGGTTACCCCTGACTGAATTCAAACATTAGAGGGCTAGTAGGGGCTTAATAGGTCACCCCCTCCCACACTATTCTGCTCTGCACCACTAGTATTATTGTAGCTTCTATTCTTTAGAGGATTCAATCATGTTTTGCTTGTTATCACTCCACATTAAATCTGGTATGTCCAATTCTGTTCTTAAAGGTGCAACGAGAGATTTCTAGTCATCCATATTTCCTGTGATATGTAGTGATTTAATATAGATTAGACCAGGGGTTCTCAATTGGCGGCCCGCAGGCCAAATCCGGCCCGCCAATCATTGATTATTGGCCCTTGACTTGCTCCAAAATATAAAGGGAATCATAAGAAATTCTGGTATTTGGCCCTCAAGTAGGGACCTTTCAAATATGTTTAGCAAGAATCTGGCCCTTCAGCTAATATAATTGAGAACCCCTGGATTAGACACTCAATAGATTCCCTACCTTTTATTTGGTTACAGAAATAACTTAAAAGGAAAACAAAAGGTGATTTGCACATGCTTATATTTCAATAGAAAACATAGTTTGAATTTCCTATTTGCTCCTATAGGAAATTAGAAATTTCACAATTTTTGTACCAAAGAAATAGTTCTCAGCTTAATCCTTTCAGATGGAGATCAGTGCCACCGGTGCCAAAATCAGAATTTTCACATTTTTTAGGGACACCTGTTATTTGAAATTATGCGTCACTTATTTCGCATTTTTTTCAGCTTTGTCACTTACAGGCACTTCATACATTTTATCCTAATACAATGATGCAAAAAAGTCAACTTTGAAATTGAAGGTGCAATAAGAGATTTTGGGGCATCCATATTGTGTCATATGTAGGATCTACCGAACCCGGGCCCCAATAGATTTCTTACCTTGTATTTGGTTACAGAAATGCCTTGAAAATGGAAAAAAAAAGTTATTTTGATTTGCTTAATTTCAATATAAAACACGGGCTGAATAGAAAATTAGAAATTTCACAATTTGTGTCCAAAGAAATGATTCTCAGCTTAATCATTTCACATGGGGATATTTTGCTAGAAAGCTTTACTTTAGTGCAAAAATCAGAATTTTCACATTTTTTAGGGACAACTGTTGTGTGAAATCTCTCGTTGCACCTTTAAAGGGCAGCATTTGATTATATTTTACACAAAAACCACCCAAAGTAACTAATGTTCAGTTAGAAATATAGACCTATATTGCACCTTTTAGGCCTGTATATTAGTGGTACATGGATGTTCCCGATTTTGTTATTAATGCATGTGTGTGTACTTACCATCTTCGGTAATGAAATATACATTGGCCAAGCCAAAAGTCCCTGAGAAGAAAGTTAAAGTAAAAACCAGCCTTGCAATATTAGACGACATGGAGGCTAAACTGCAGAAACGACAGTGGCACCGCTGAACGGCAAACCTCGATACATGCCGTTTGGAATGTTCCTTTAAGAAAAACCTGCTGCTAGTCACAAGCAGGTTGTTGATGAGCAGCAATATCAACACTGAGTTTACTGGAGCTATACGTGGAGCTATGCGTAATGATAAAAACTAGTCAGAAGTCAATACCATTTCTTCTGCTGAATCATTAGTAGCAATATATGTACATTGATTTAAATAAAAAATATACAAGAATTGCACTGGTTTATAGTGATTAATATTCGCCCTGTTGTCAATAATGATGTATCTTTTTTTTAAAAATTAATCCATTCCTTTTTTCACTCGTTGCCGACTCTTGCCGAGACTTATTGGTAACCAACTGTATTTTTAAGAAATATATATTTTGCATAAATCTCCAACAACAGCTCACAATGTGTCTTCACAATATATCCACACAGCAATTAATTGGTATTTCTCTCCGTTATCATCCATTCATTGATTGCCGTCAGTGGTTTCTCCAAGTGTGTACTACTACCACTTACAGCTACTTATTAAAACCAAGATATCTTATCTCAGCCCCACGTAGGTATCGCTTGAGTAGAGCGTAGACACGTGAGATAAACTGGATGCCGCCACCTCTCAGTATTTCATCTCTCGTAATCCGATCAGATGAGCTGTCGCCTCCATGGGACTCTCAGTCATGGTAACATCAACTTCATTGCCGCTATTCTCAGTTCGTGCCAACAAGCATCCATCAGTTTATCCAAGAGAGGAAAAAAATCCACTAGCAAATACTGCTATCTGTACATTGAATCCTGTGAGTAGTAAAGCCACTGCTGTTATATAGCTAGCTAGTTTGCTCCTAAGCAGCTTGGTGGCTCACGTTCCTCATCATACTCATGCATCATCGATGGTGCATACAGGCTATGTGATGTGAGTACCACTGAGCTGAGTTGTAAGTGAAGAATTCTGCATGTATGCATGCGTCACTTAGGCCAGTCCCACTTTGTTAGGCAGGTGGTTGTATAACTCACTCACTTGGTATCTGGGCAGTGTATATGAGTGCACAGCAGTTGGTCATCAGAGCACTTGGCCTTAGCATCCTTCTCAGTCAAGGCTGAGTTGTAGAAACTGATCCTCCCCAAGATTTCTCAGAGTTGTTATGATCCTGTAGTTTCCTTGCAACTGCTAGTGCACTTTTACGCTCTTTGCATAACAATGCTGTTATTGGTTCTAGCTGTGTTATTTCCAACACAAAAGCCTGGATCACAATAAGGCAGCCTCTGAGGTCAAATCAGGGCCACTATCTTGCAAAGCAGATTAGATTTTCTAAGCTTTAATTCCCCTCCTCAGCTTTTCTTCTTGACTACATCTTGTCTACATCCACATAAATACTTCAATTTGCAAGAAGAGGAATCCTAGACACATAGCTGAGAGAAATGGTGCAGAACTCTAATGTGGGCAAACCACCTCTGGAGATTAAAAATATGATCAAACTTTACATTGACTTCATAGATACCCACAATCTTGTTTGTGATTTTTGTTTGTTTTGGTGGCACACAGCCAATATTTCACAGGGTCTGTCATCCAAAAAGCGAATCTCTATGCACCAAGTTCAATTGGCGGGAACTGCCCCTGGAAATCACAGACCCAGAAAATAACAAAACCTTACTGCTTGGGGTGTCCAGAATAGTATCCCAATGGTCAATACCGGTAGTTTTATGCATGAAACATTTTCCAATCCAAAATCGTGCCAGTGAAACCAAGCTCACCACCTTTTTTTTTCTCACTTTTTTTCCATTTTCACCAATATAAGACAAGAAACTGTAACTGTTCGACCAAAAAATCATCACCACCATCATTTTTTGAGCCAGTTACAAAGTTTACACAAATCTGGCAACTGAAAATACTAATAGGAATGAAACAATATTACCATACTGTATAGCAAGGATATTTTTACGGGGTTATTTTTTTGCGATTTTTTACCCTAGTTTGGACTTTCAGTGAATTTTATATTCTTGCTTCAAGTTTAAACATTTTAAAGTAAATGTAAAAATAAACATTTTCGAGGGTTTTAAAAATGCACGTCTTAGCTGCATAAACGCGAAAAGCAATTAAAATTACACCCCCCCCCCGCACAACATTTCCCACTATACCAGTATATCAAATATTACCTCAATCAATGCATTTGTGCATAGCTTTTGCTTTTAAGTTTGTTTTATCTAATCACATCAGGCTAATTGCCAACCTCTTGAACAAGGACGTGGCTTTATGGTTTAAAGTTATTTTCTATGGGCAATTTACAAATGTATAGCTACCTGCTAATGACTAACAGGAATCTATCAGTTGATCAATCATAACTAATTGGCTTCTTTATCAATGCATGGCATACAGGCACTGCTGCACTGCATACACTCAGTGGCGGTGCCTATGGGGGGGGCAAATTGTTTTCTTGTCCACCCCTAGTTTTCCCTGCCCACCAAAAACAGAAGCCACCATGACCGCCCTCGCCCAACCCCCTCTAAATCAACTTAGGGGCTTTTTGGCCCCCGTTTGGGCCTGACTTGTCTGGGGGCCCCCAAACTCCCCCACATTGTTTTGGAGAAACCAGCGACTTTGGGCCCAAATTGGTTAAAATTCTCCAATCTTTGATACTTTTGCCGGTGGTTGAAAGTTGCCCCCACAAAGTGAAAAATATCATGAAGCGGAGTGTGTGAACAAGACAAACTCAGTACTATAGAACCCCCACCACCGAATTTCACTTTATTCCCCAAAAAATTTTCAACTTTGGCCCCTCCCCCCAGAAAAGAGGTCCGGCGCCGCCCAACTGCATACACTACTCCATTTCTAAATTCTAACATTGAGTTTTCCTAGCTTTCACTGTGTTAAATGCAATGCTTCTCAGCCCCTCTTGTACTAGGCCAATTCTCAGAAACTGCCCGCACCTAGCTCTTAAAGTGCTTGGTTCCGCTCGTCTTGGTACCCTGATATTTAACCCGGGGGGGGGGGGGGGCTCTGGTGGGCCTCATGCTAAGGGGATTTAATATTTTGTGTAATCATTTTTTTGCAACAGCGTCTTGCTTTTGAATATGTTTTTATATACCAAACTTATAGGGAAAATTGCTAAACAATCTTAAATTGCATAGCAAATGCAGAAAAATGTGTAGCAAACTGCCTATGCTAAACATGCTTTCATGAGGCCCCTGTTTACCCGGAAGTAGGTATCGATTTTGATATTAAATAAAAGACCATAATTTATCTTGTTGTCGTCCTTAAATTTGATCCCATCAAATTCTTCATCCAAGATCGTTTTAAATAGTGGTTAACCACAATATTAGCACATTAATTGAATAAGGGGCTTTGCAATATCATTTTGCTTCTAGACCTCAAAACCGCAAGATGGGGTGTATGTGCAAGTGCCAGACTTCTCATATCAAAGTAAACAAAATTTACATAAATCAGAACAAGCACCGTTAAACTCCATTTTAAGTGCAATTCTTTCTATTTTTACATCTTTAGAGTGTTCATCAATCAGCAAAAAAAAGAGCAAAAGTTCTCCCACTACCACACACACACACACAAATGACTAATATACAAGAACTCAGATTTAAGATACATTGCAGGAGTCAATTTGGAATTGGGTAAGCATATAATGAGAATATATTGATCCTTATTAGAATTGGTAATCATATAATCTGAGAATACTGATCTTATTAGAATTCTTTGGTGCCAGACAATATTAGTGCATTTCTGTATTTGAAGGTTTTGAGTTTTAAAAAAAAAAATGCACACCTGTCATAAGCCGCCCAAATTACAAATGGAAATCCTACAGCCAAAATGGAAATCATCAGCCATTTTTCAACTAAAAAGAAAGAAAAAGCTTAGTAGTTTTCTATTTTTCTTCTTGGATATTTTAAACCTTTTCCCCTTACGAGCATTCTCCATACCATGGCCAACATGCTCACTGTATGCCATTAAGAGAATTTTATCATATAACTATTAGACCTAAACTCAAGGATAAGTAATGATAATCATACGAATAAAAAATGGAAAAATTTTATTAGATTAGCTTATAAATCATGGATAAGTGTGGGCACAATCCTTACTAATTTAATGTAGGGAAAGGAATCACAAAATAGTTGAAAAAATGAAGCCATTTAAAATGTACAACTAAACAAGCGGATTGTGATTTCCTTCCCACCAATACAGAATAACAAACTCAATAGCATTCATGTTTGCGGTCAAACTGTACAGGTCCAGGGTGCACAATATTGTACTTTGATATCTGGGAAGCATGTATAAAAAGGTTTTTTTATCCAAATTCAGAATTTATATGCACATAGAAATTCCAGAATCGGATAAAATGTACTGTTTTTCTCTTAAATCACAGGGATTCACGCCAACCACGTGCAAGGTATATTAGCATAATCCGCCATTAAAACCAGTCTACCAATACCATGGATTATTTTTTATTGATTATGTCGCGGGAGGCGTCCAACACGCAAAACGCACTAATTAGTAGGCTTTACCCATGAATTCCAACGATTTTAAAGTGCACCACTCTCTTTAATTTTATTAAATAAAGATTTCAATATGTTGATAAATTCTAATGGGGTACACTCCAAAAATTTAAAAAGAAAACATGAAAAGTAAGGTATGGAAGAACTAACAATAAAATGCACTGTGGACTATGGGACTTGCATAATTAATATAATAGCTTTGCTTTCATCAAATTGATACTCTAGCAATGTAAACTATCAACAACCTTGCATGAAGACCAACTCTTCAAACTTGTCAAAATAACACCTTCCCGGTTAATAGTGTGGGCTATTTTACTACTCATGTTGCATATTCAGTATTTGTCAACCATTTTAATTATATTTATTTCAATAAATTGCCTCCAGGGATAGAGATTCTAATCAAAATCAAAACGTCAGTTGATAAACATTGGGTTACATGAAGGATCAAATTTGGAATTAAAGTTATCAGAATCTTACATGGGACATTGATCTTATTACAATTCCTTGTTCTTGCTGCTTGTTTTTAATTCTTTCAATCCGGTATATTCCCGTAATATAACACATATGGGATTGGATTTATCATTACAAAAATTGCTGATCTAAGACTAGTGTTATGACTCTCGTAGACGTGTAAGGTCAGAAATACCTTCCAACATATAAATGAGCATTGTGCAAAATGACTTAAATTATATATAATAAACAGTTTTTAATGATCTTTACTTTGATTTGGTTCAAAATTTGTATGTCCAAAACAAATTACATATAATTACACATTTCAGATTATTATACTTATAAGAGTTCTAGTATCCTGTGTTGAAGGGCGTTGCAGTTCACGATGATATGTCCCTCACAGCGAAGACTCCAAAATGACAGTATGCAAAGTTCACATAATTTAACTCGTCAGGTTAGTATATTCCATGGGAAGTCTAGTCATGAAGTAACCTTTTGCCAGCAGTTCCAAACGACAAGGTTAAATTAAGTCCCTCGCCGACATAATCCACAGTTATATCAGCTCAAGATAATCACCACGATTTCTATCTGTCCACAATTTGGAATCCTATTTTGATTCCCAAGCACTTTCGGTGCAAAGATTCTTTTGTTGTTGACGAAGTAGAATAATGACAGCAACTCTGCTCACATGGATTAAAATATATAAATCCTGCTGTGTGGAGCATATATCTACCATTATTGTAGATAAAACTAGCTATAACCATACTGCATAGCTGATTGCAACTGCTGACGGCGAGACTTTACTCAAATCTCAAATATATACTGACTTCACAAAGATCCCAGTCTAAAAATAGACATTACAACAGCATCATGCATAAACATAACCTGAATCACATCACTTTCCATATATAACTTAGTGGGGGAATTCCCTAGGTTCTGCAATGTTTTGATCTCAAAACATAAACAAGTTTCTAAGTTTAGCATCCTTGGGGAATTCCCCACTTCCCCTATTGTGCAATCTAAACAGGTGCACTTAGCAAAACAAACTAGTGGTATTCCCCTTTTCTCTCTTTTATAATAAACAAAGTGCTTTTCCTGTGAGAAATCTTTTCTCAAATAAAATTGAGAAAATAATATTTTTAAAAGTTTAATCAGAAAAATGGAGGCCATATAACACTAGGTTTGTTTGTACTCATTTGAACTAAGCATTTTTCATGTTGCTTCCATATATAATCATGGAAATGCATCATTTTGACATTTTTTTGGAGAAAAAAGCTATTTTTACCTGCAGGGTTAACCACAATTTACTACTGGAGTGGAGCAAATATTAATTAACATAATAAATCATCCACAGCATGGTAAAAAAATGCTGTAAATTTGACAGGGAAATCAGGCAATTCTGCCAACAAATTACCATAAAAATTATAGTATACTACAAAATTAATTTAATCAAAACACTTAAAAACATATGGCGAGTTATTACAGAGATGTGAATTTGTGAGAATAAAAAAAAGCACTGGCGAACACCCTAATTTGGTAGGTCTATCCATAAATTTTTACAGTGCATATAATGTAAAAATTACAGTTTGTTAAAAAATATATTACATAAAGTTGTAAAATATACAGTAAAATTGAATGGAAACCTGTTAAATCTGTATTTTCCGATGGGGGTTTTGTTGGCAGAATTGCTGCCAGGATTTTCCTGTAACATTTACAGTATTTTTTTCCGGTAAATTTAGTACATAATCGTACACAATTAAAAATTCATAATAGTGTATAATAATGTCGATACTCATTAAATATTGAGTGAAGGCTCAACTTTTAAATTTAGTTATTATAGGCCTGGAAAATTTGACATAAAATTTACAGTACTTGGCTGTATTCCCAAATTACAGACAAATGCTGTAATTTCTATAGCATTTTCCATTTATACATTTTCCATTTCCAAATTTGTGGAATAATCTTAAAAGTTTGGCAATGAAGCTTAATTTGGATTGAAATTGTTTTTAACTACAGCCCACAGTCCTATTTTTTTAATCTTATCTTGGTCAAATTTTGTATTTTTGTGCCAGTTCTCCAAGTGCACATCCTAACCAAACTAAAATCAGACCATCCTGTGAATGCCCCTACACTACAGTCTATCACAAATAATGACTGATTTTTGTTGTAGAAAAAATGTTGCAACTTTGACATCCCATAGAATTCTCACCTGTAACAGGCTGTTTTTTTAGGGACACACTATAGAAGATGTTCCAATTTGCTAACACATTTTCAGCTCCAAGTGCTACACGATTTATATACAGATAAAACCAATTCTTGAGTACTTGTACGGAAGAAAAAATTCACAGGGGATCCGGCACTTGAGTGATTCCTGCGCACGTTGCACTCCGGGTTAGGATAAGCAATCTCTCATAGGGATTTGACTAAAGGGGATCATTTACTTAAGTAGCTACAGACTAGAAAAAGACACATTGGTAAAATATCAGTCTAACCCAATATAGATTATAGGATGGAATTAGCTCGCTGCAATATAAGTTTACCCAAATTCTCGCAAGGCACACAGCCTTCTACTAGAAAGTAATTTTTGCAACCATTTAACTCTACAGCTTTAGACCAAGCGTCATGATTTTTTTCTTTTAAATATTTTATGACAAGTCATTTTGTGGCCCCTAAACTCACTGTGTTTTATGGTTCATTAATGTCCTCAAAAATGTTATTTTCCAGATTCTGGTAGTGGTAGTGTATATTAATGTCATTCTGATGCCCCAACCGATAACTGTGTTTAATTCCTGTCCCTTCATGGACAAAAAAAATACAAAATTTGTGATTGTTTTTTCCCCAGAGTACAATCCTCACAAAATTGTGCACACATCTCTACTACATGCCATTGTTTCTGGTAATAGTAAAATATCACCATATTTAGTCCTCAGAAAAGGGTTTATTTCCCAATTTTTACTTGATTCCTGGTAGTAACTTATTTTAATATTATTCCAGCCCCCCAACCCCTGTGTTGTAAATTTCTGTCTGTTCATGGACAAAAATTACAAAATTATGATTCTTTATTCCAGAGTCCACTCTTCACTTAAGAGTGTGCTCATGTCCGTGTCTGGCCGATATAAAAATATCACCTATTTTGCGTGCAACATTGTAGGTGAGGTTCCCCTTTAAATTACAGTGGGAATCACACCTCCACAGTGGCATGTTAAGTTATACTGAGGCTGTCCTTGTACTACACAGATGCCTTCGCTATTTGCACTTGCCTAGAGAAACCTTTAATCATCTTGTTTACAAGGATGTCCAAGCTAGTCAATCACAATAACAAATCTTTTATTGTATGGTTTGGTCAAAATTTGCCACTTATTCATCAAAAATTCCTAAATGGATTGACGATTATTCTTAGGAATGCAGAATCATTTCTCCTTAGGACAGCGGAGTTAACCGGCACACAAATTTGAACAAATCTAAACGAAATAATGCGAAAATAATTACCTGTACGAAGCACCTACAATGATGCTGGGTTTTGTGAAAATAAATTGACCCATTTAGATTTTGTCCAATTCGGTTGGCACGGTATTTCATCCCCGCCCTGGGAAAATACGGGGGCTTAAATACCGGTATTTTACCGTAAATACCACCAGCCACTTTTGGTCAAAACGGGAAATACTGGAAATACCGGGAATACTCAAACAGTGACATTTTCAATACTTAATTTTTATTAAAGTCATGAAAATCCACTACAACACAGATAAGCACTTTCATGCAATAAATGACCCACGGGGGGGGGTGATGGGGGTTTTCATTCTATCACTAACTTAGCTATTGGACTCAATTCTTTTGATCTGTAGATTCTTGCACTTGCACATTTAATTTCTCTCAATAATTATCTTTATCGCAATGTTACAGCCCCAAGAATTAGCAATGATTTATTTTGAACTTTGAGTAAGATTAAGTCATAATTAGTCTAAATAATATGATATAAAAATATACCTGGTTGGTGTGCCTAACTGGTGTGGTAGGTAGCATTAGAATTCAAAGAACCGCTGAGAATGTTCTGGGTTTTACGTGAGACTAGAGATCAGACTACCTAACGCAAGGTGATATGGGTCTGGCCATAGGTGGCGCACTGCTGTATAATTACAAAGTCAGTGAGTAGCTGCTTATGAGATCCTAAATTGCTATACAGTACATGGGGAATGGTAGAGGCATTTTTCAGATTATGCTTTGTATGGACTAATTTAGCACATGACTCATATAGAGGGAACCCAAAGGGGGGGGGATCCTTCTAGATGTTGAGAAGGATATATAAAGCCCTGTGAGAGAAGAGAGTCCGAGTATAACAACATCATTACTCCTAAGGGAGAGTTTTCATAACATTCTTTGCTCCAAGGTTATTAGAGAGTTCTCCAGTTGACAGTGACAGTAATCCGTAGTACTAATCTCCAATATAGTGGACATTGTCACAGTAGTCTCAGCTCCAGCAGTTTCGTCCGATTGTGTCGCCGGGTTTCGGTTTTCCGTTTCGTGCCTCTGAGTCTATCCAAGGATAAACAAGCTACAGCACTTTTGGACTTGATATAGTCGACCTTCGGAGATCTCGGGAGTCATTAGAGCTGGTGTCTTCAGTAAGGACAAGTCGTCCGTGGAGAAATTGGAGTTTAGTTTTGCCGCTTGAATATTCGCCGGACTTTTTGCAAGTTCGGCATCTTATTAGTAATCTTGCTGCAGCCGCGTCGCGGCACACACCAGGTAGTTAGTAAGTTTAGTGTTTAATAAAGGAACAACTTTATTATAGATAAATCTTGAATTGATCCCTAACGAGGTTGAAGGAGATTGATTTAAACACACATTAAAATAAATTACTTGTTTAAAAATTTGTAAATCAAGTTCACAGTGTATTGTCAAGTTATTAAGGAGTTGAATCCGTAGTTTGAGGTTGGTTTTGGCCTGGGTCAGGTGACCGTAACAATGATTGTAAGTGGCTAAATAGCCAAAACACAGAGATAATATTCACTTAACATTGGCTAGTTAAAAGAAATGAACTTTGCAGCAGACGTGTTGGTTAAATGATGCTAAATCACAAGTACTTGTTAAGATGCACAAGTTAGAACTGGCTGGATGCAGGACATCTAACGCCATGGAAAAATTTTATTCTAAATGATCATTCATATCTTAAGTTTGGCAATGACGCTTACATTTGGAATTGGAAATTGTTTTTAACTACAGCCCACAGTGCCTATTTTTTTAATCTTATCTTGGTCAAATTTTGTACGTATTTGTGCCAGTTCTTCCAAGTGTAAACAAATCCTAAACCCAACTAAATCAGACCTATCCTGTGATGCCCCTACACTACAGTCTATCACAAATAATGACTGATTTTTGGGTTGTAGAAAAAATGTTGCAACTTTTGACATCCCATAGAATTCTCACCTGTAACAGTCTTTTTTTTAGGGACACACTATAGAAGTGTTCCAATTTGCAACACATTTTCAGCTCCAAGTGCTACACGATTTAGATACAGATAAACCATTCTTGAGTCCTTGTACGAAAGAAAAAATTCACAGGGGAATCCGCCACTTGAGTGATTAATGCCACGTTTCACCTCCCTGGTTTAGGAAATCAGCAATCTCTCAAGAGGGATTTGACTAAAGGGATCAGTTACTAAGTAGCTACAGACCAAGAAAAGACACTTGTAAAAATATCAGGTCTACCCATATAGATTATAGTATGGAATTGCTCTCTGCAATATAAGTTTACCAAAATTCCCGGGCACAACATCCTTTTAATAGAAAAGTAATTTTTTGCAATTTAACCTACTTTGCCCAATGCTCAGATTTTTTTTCTTTTACATATTTGAAGTTGCATTTTGTGGCCCTAACACCTCACTTTTGTTTATGGTTCATTAGATTCCTTTAAAAGGGTTATTTCCAGATTCTGGTAGTGGTAGGGTATTTTTAATGTCATTCTGATGCCCCACCGATACTGTGTTGTAATGTCTGTCCATTCATGGACAAAAAAATACAAATTTGATTTTTTTTCCCAGAGTACAATCTTCACAAAAGATTGTGCACACATACTATACTCAGGCCAGTGGTTTTCTGGTAAATATTAAATATCACTATTTATGTCCTCAAAAGGGTTATTCCAAAATTTTACTTGATTCTGGTAGTTTATTTTAATCATTATTCCGATGGCCCACAAACCCTGTGTTGTACTTTTCTTGCTGTTTCATGACAAAAAATACAAAATTATATTCTTTTTCCAGAGTACAATCTTCACTTAAGAGTGTGCTCAGGTCCGTGGTTCTGGCGATATAAAATATCACCCTATTTTGTGCTAACATTGTAGGTGAGGTTCCCCTTAAAATTATCAGTGGAATCAAACTCCACAGTGATGGTAGTTGTAATACTGAGCTGTCCTGTACTTACAGATGCCTTGCTATTGCACTTGCCTGAGAAACTTTACTCATCTTGTTACAAGGAATAAAAAACATTTTTAAAAAAAAAAAAAAAAAAAAAAAAAAAAAAAAAAGAAAAGTTTTTTTTTAAAAAACAATAATAAATCTTCTTATTGTATTGGTTGGCACAGTTTGCACTTATTATCAAAATATTACTAAATGGATTGGACAGATCTAATTCTAGGCTCAAATCATTTCTCTTAGACAAGGAGTTAACCTGCACACAATTGAAAACTGTAACAATAATTGAACAATACTACCTGTACAGCAGCTCCAATGATGCGGGGGTTTTGTGAAAATAAATTGACCATGTTCGATTTTGTCCATCAGGGTTTGGCCGGTATTTCCCGCCCTGGAAATACCAGGCGGTAATACCGGTATTTACCGGTCCAATACCACCGGCACTTTGGCAAAACGGGAAATACGGTGGAAATACAGGGAAATCTCAAAAAGTGACATTTGCAAAACTTAATTTTATTTAAAATAATCATAAATCAACTAACAAACACAGATAACACTTCATGCAATAAATGACCCAGGGAGGGGGGTGGATGGTGGTTTTCATTCTATCACTAACGTAGCTATTGGACTCAAGTCCAATCTGTAGATCTGTAGATTCTTGCAAAATCAGCCCAATTGCCAAAAAATTTTAATTTTCTCAATCATTATGTTTTATTGATGTACAGCCCCAAGAATTAGCAATGATTTATTTTACTTTTGAGTAAGATTAAGCATAAATTAAGTCTAAATAATATGATATAAAAATATACCTGGATTGTGTGCATAACTTGTTATGGTATGTACCATTAGAATTCAAATAGAACCGGGAGAATGTTCTGGGTTTACTTGAGACTTAGGAGATCAGACTAGCCTAACTCAAGGTGCTATGTGTCTGGCCATAGGTGGCGCACTGCTGTAGAATTACACAGTCAGTGAGTACTGCTATGAGATCCTAAATCTATACAGACATGTGGATGGTAGAGGCATTTTTTTCAGACTTATGATGTAATGGACGTATGTAGCACATGACTCATATAGAGAGTACCCAGATCGTTCTAGTATTGTTTGAGAGGATATATTAAGCCCTGGTGAGAAAAGATGAGTCAGAGTATCACACATCATTACTCCAAGGAGAGTTTTCATAACATTTGGCTCCAAGTTATTAGCAGAGTTTCCAATTGACAGTGGACAGTAATCACAGTCTAGTACAATCTCCCTATAGTGGACATATTGTCATAGTGGTCTCAGCTCCAGCAGTTCCGTCCGATTGTGTTAGCCGGGTTCGGTTTCGTATTTCGTGGCCTCTGAGTTATCCAAGGATAAACAGCTACAGCACTTTGGACTTTAATTTAGTCGACCTCCGAGCTTCGGGCGTCATTAGGGGCTGGTTTTCTTCAGTAACGACAAGTCGTCCGGTGAATTTGAGTTTTGCGCTGGAATATTCGCCAGGGCTCTTTGCAAGTTCGGCATCTTAATTGTAATCTTGCAGCAGCCCGCTCGCGGCACACACCAGGTAGTAAGTTTGTAGTTATAAATTACAACTTTAATTATAGATAAATCTTTGATATTGATACCTAATCGATGTTTGAATGAGATTGATTTAAACAAACACAATTAAAATAAATACTTTGTTTTAAAATTTGTAATCAAGTTTCAATGTATTTCTTAGTTATTAGGAGTTTGATCCGTAGTTTTTGAGGTGGTTTTGGCCTTGGTCAAGGTGCCCGTAACATTATGTAATTGGCTAAATAGCCACAGAAAAATAATATTCACTACATTGGCCCAGGTAAAGAAATGACTTTGCCAGCAGACAGTCTTGTGTACATGTATGCTAAATCCAAGTACTTGTTGATGCCAAGTTAGCAACTGGCTGGATGCAGAACATCCTTAACCGCATGGTCAACTTTTATTCTCACATGCTATCATTCATTTCGTAATTTTATCCTAGTGTACAGCTGGACTTTTTTCATAAGAACCAACACCTATTTGTCACACCAGAAGTAGCCTCATCTGATTATCAATTACTTACTATAGTACACTTGTTAATGGTTTATTATAATAATTAGTGGAGTGGAGTTGAATGTGAATTAAACCCTTCAAACGTACCCAGGTGATTACCATAAAAAAAAAAACATTTATACCTGTATAACTATAGTTATTTGAGGTTTACCCCCATTAGGTGTTCAATTAGTACTTACATCCCCTAGTATTTCCCGGTATCGACCAGGTATTCCCAGTCTTGCCCGGTATTTCCCCAGTATTTCCCGGTATTTACCAGTATTTCCCCGTATTTCCCACTATTTCCGCCCTAAGTGGGAAATACTAGTGTTTCCCGGGAATTGCCAACCCTGGCCCATTCCAGTATCTACAATTATCCAAGTGCAAACTCACACTCATTACTTGCTCTGGCATGATTCTGCATTTTCCCCTCCCCTTTTAATAGCTAGCCTTATGCTCTACATCCCTTATCAATGCTGGTGTAGAGTTTCTATATAGCCTTGTGATTAAGCAACCCCTTAAGAGAAGCATTACACTCTATCTCCATAATCATATTGATGGAAGACTCTAAAATATAAGGCAAGTATGTAACATTGAACATGCGAAAAAAAAAATGAGAAACTGATTTAGACACCCAAAAAGAACTCGCGTTTTTATTTAACCATATTGAAGTGAATACGCAAACATTCATCTATACTACTAATATTTACTGAATAAAAAGAATTTACTTAAAGCTCTATCAGCGATTTTTACAAATGTACACAACCGCGCCCCCTATTTTCATCAAAATTATTTGTTGCACTGGCTTTATGTATTGTAAATGGTTGTAGTAAAGACCCTGTAATTGGCTAAGCTTAACACGCTTTATTTGTCAAGAAATGACAATTTTTATGCATTGTTTACTAATAAAAGTCGGGATCCGACTTTTATCAGCCAACAAAACAGCCGTAAATGGCAATCTTCAAGACCGCTTAAAATGCTTTAGTGCGGTATATGTTTTTCACAAGAAGATCAATATAAAGTGTTGATAATGACCTAACCTGCAATTTAGAGAACAAAAATGGGCATTTTGAAGTTGGACAAAAATGACTGATAGTGGCTTTTAAGGGAATGGTCCTTTCTTGAATCCAAACAGACCTCTTATAATAACATTCAATGAAAACAGCAACTTACCTATTCCCTACCAGGAGAAAGGGAATCAAAATGCGAAGTAGGCAAGAGAAAAAGAGAACAAACAAATAATAGTCCACATAAAAAGATGGCATCATTCTCTTATGAACATTTTACTGAACCCCAAGATATTACCATATGATTTGATGGTTATCCACAAGGTTTTGATAAATCATTGGAATTGGAATGGTACAAACAAGCCTAGTCTTAGGTCAAAGGTCTTCTTCCCACATTACTTGCATTCATCTTCAAAAACCACATAGTCTGTGTCTCTAACCTCTGTGCAGTGACGTCAGTGCAAGATTTGTTGGGTGCAAGAGTAAATCGTTCGCGCTGACTTGAAACAGCACTTTGACGTGTGCGCACAGACGCAGTTTTTGACGCGGGTGTAAATGTTATGACTCACTGCACAGAGGTAGGGACCCAGACTATAGGTGTGAAATGCCTGTTGAAAGTGTTAGAAGGACAGTGATACCATGTCATCTTTCAGGCTCAGTATCTCAGAAATAAATTGTTGTCTTTCCAGTGTGGTTTGGGGATTTTAGCCATGTAGCAAAAAGGATGGCAGAAAGGGAAAAGAACTTGATAAACCAGGAAGGACAAAATTTTTGAGAGGACTTGGTACTGGGTGGTGATCCCTTTACAGCAGCGACCTGCTTAAACGGGGATGGGAGAGGTGGGTAGACCAAGCCAGCCGACAAGAGAGAAAAAAAAAAAAAAAAAAAACAAAATAGGTGCCCTCCAAAATTCAAGAAGGAAAATGTTTACAACAAAAAGGTTGCACTCGGTACAAAATAATGAGCAGTTTATAGCACAAATTCCATTAACAGGGTGGTGTTCATATCCATGATGGCTGCAGCAGCAGCGTAGCTCTGAAACATGCTACTGATGGAGTCCACTGAAGAATGGCTTTGGTGGCAGGAGATATTCCAATGGCAACACCTCTAGGGAAAAATGCATATTTGTATGCATTTACAGTTATAAGATTTGTGTTGTTGGACTTCAATGGATGATTTAATCTGGCTGATATAGTGATGCTCTCTGGAAGGCAGTCTGAGTGGGGATATATACTAAGTTGTAGTGGATTCTGTACAATAGTTAACATACTTTGGTTTAAATATAAGGGATATTAATTAGGTACTTTATAAGGGGAAAAAACAGTTTGTCTCAGAAGGAAATGAGGAAAAATGCCCAAAGGCTGAAATTTATGAGGTTTTTTTTAAGGAAAAAGCTAATGCGAAATGCAGGGGATTTTTTTTTTAAATTGCCATTTTGATCCATTTTTAATTTTTTTACTGATTTTTTTAAATTTTTTTAATCTTTCAAGGAGAGCGAAAAAACCTAAAAAAAGGCGTAAAAGACCATTTTAAACACAATGCATGTGGTCTTCTGAGACCAATCGTGGTTTGTTTTGTTTTGACCTAATGTTGCAAGGTGTACAGAGAATGCAGCCATCATTCTGATTTGAACTTCAGTAGATAAACTTTACCCACAATCAAATGAAAATTGCAATTAAACCAATAGGAAATGTAAAAGAAACAAGTATTTAAAAAAAAACTGGGTCGGGTCGCAGCCAAATTTTACAAGAAATAAGAACAACATAAAAAGCATTTAAAGGAGTAGAATGGTTTTCTAGTTTTAGGTTGCACTTTTATTACAGAAACATGTATAAAAGAATCCATCACTGATTAAAGTAGATGTGTCATACATGAGCGTAAGATTGCATTCGAACCAATCACCTGGTTTACCAACTTGATCTCACGGTGACCTTTGACCTTGGTGTGTGGACATTGACCCTCACATAGTTCTAACTTTAATGTAACATAGGTTTAACCTTCCTGTCATTTCAAATAAAGAAAATAGAAAAAACGCCCAATTGGGCGCAAAATGTGTTTTAAAACTGAATCCCCAAGTTATAAGCTTTAATTTTAACAATGTTACATCCTTCCTGTCATTTCAAAAAAGGAAAATAGAAAAAAAGCCCCAATTGGGCGCAATGTGTTAAACACTGAATCCCCAAGTTATAAGCTTATTTAAATAGGTTACCCACCTCTGTCATTTCAAATAAAAGGAAAATTTTTTTTTAAAAAAAAACCCAATTGGGCGCAACATGAGTTAAAACTGAATCCCCAAGTTAAAGTTTAATTTAACATAGGTTACACCTTCCTGTCATTTCAAATAAAGAAATAGGAAAAAAACGCCAATTGGCGCCAAATGTGTTAAAAACTGAATCCCCAAGTTATCAGCTTTAATTAACATAGGTACGCCTTCCTATCATTTCACAAAAGAAAGATAGAAAAAAAGCCCAATTTGGGCGCAAAATTGTGTTAAAAATAATAAATCCCCAAGTTATAAGCTTTAATTTAAACAAGGTTACAACATTCCTGTCATTTCAAATATAAAGAAAATAGAAAAAACACCCAATTGGGCGCCAAAATGTTTTTTTAAAAAACTGAATCCCCAATTCATAAGCTTTAATTAACATAGGTTACACTTCCTGTCATTTCAAATAGTTAACAATTTTAAAAAAAAAAACGCCCAATTGGCGACCAAATGGTGTAAAATGAATCCCCAAGTTATAGCTTTAATTTTAACATAGGTTACACCCTCCTGTCATTCAGAATTAAAGAAAGAAAATAGAAAAAAACGAAACCATTGGGCGCAAAATGTGTAAAACTGAATCCCCAAGTTATCAGCTTTAATTTACACATAGGTTACGCCTTCCTATCAGTTCAAATAAGAGACAATAGAAAAAACGCCCAATTGGGCGCAAACTGCTCGTTACAAATGAATCCCCAAGTTATAAGCTTTAAATTTAACATAGGTTAACTTAGTTTACACCTTCCTGTCATTTCAAAATGAAAAAATAGAAAAACTGCCCCAATGGGCGCAAAATGTTTACAACTGAATCCCCAAGTTATAGCTTTAATTTACATAGGTTACACCTTCCTGTCATTTCAAATAAAGAAGAAAAGAAAATGAAAAAACACCCACTGGGCGCAAAATGTGTTAAAACTGAATCCCCAAGTTAGGCCTATAAGCTTTATTAACATAGGTTACACCTTCCGTCATTTAAATAAAGAAAATAGAAGAAAGAAACGCCCAATTGGGACGCAAAATGTGTTAAAACTGAATCCCCCCAGTTATAAGCTTTACATTTAAACAATAGGTAACACATTCCTGTCATTTCAAATAAAGAAGATAGAAAACACCCAATTGGGCGCAAAAGTTTTTAAAACTGAATCCCCAAGTTATAAGCTTTAATTTATTGTCTGACGTGGCGTCCTGATCATTGTTTCTTATTATACTCTATTTTGTTACTCAACCCCCTTTATCTATCCTGCAAAGTTTAACCAAAACTCCCTCAAAAAAGCAAGTCTTCACAGAGACTAAATAAAGAAAATGCTTTTTAAGGCCATTTCAAACATGCAATGATGAAGTATTCTTGTCTGAAATTGCATCGCATACACACCCAACCACTAAAACTCAAATAATAGTAGTACGTAGATCCTTTTATAAATAGAAACATTTAATGAAATGGACCTTCAGATAGAAATAAGAATCCTTCGCAATTTGGAGAGTAGTGGTTTCTATAGTGGGTCGATAAGACGACCCGACAAAAAAAATCCACCCACCCACCAACCAGTCAAGGGTCATATTGAAAATCGCTGTCTTTTGATTAATGCAACGCCATGATAACTGACTTAAACAACTTCCTTTCACTTAACAAGGCTATCCAATAAAATAAAAAATACACTTGGTTTTAGGTTTCAGAGTGTAAATTAGGTTAACTAGCTGATAATAAACTGCTGGCCAAAAAAGACCTCCTAAGTGGACATGGTTGGGTGACCACTGTAACAATGACCTGGCAGCAACGCAACAGCATCAATCACCTCTATTAGTACATTAAGCCTAGTTCACTGCCAAATGTTTAAGTAATTATTTGAAAACGGCAAGTTTCATTGGAAACAAAGTCTGACGAACCGGAAGTGATAGGAAAACAGAGGCCACAAAATTGAAATTGGTTTTTTTCCGTGTCAGAAGTAATGACAACACCTGTTGGACAAAACACTAATAACACACAAAACAACCACTTACTCTTAGGTCTTAAGAGATTAATCTCCAGGGAAAAGGTCCAAAAAAACAACTTCTTACCAGCTACAGGTTTAACTCGAAACAACTTTCAAACAGTCGTTAAAAACCTTATCGTCAAATTCCTGAGATTATTTTTAGCAACTTAAATATTTAGAATTAATCATATGTGTGACAATTTAAGGGCTACCAGCATTTCTTTTCAGTGGTTATCATGGTCTTTAAGAACAGTAAACGTTATTGGGAAGCAAGTGAGGACATAATGTTGAAAACTTTGTGGGACTTTATTGGTGGGTTCATCTTCAGTAGACAAGACTGTGTTGACATTAAAACACAAAACATACAACAAAACAGATCAGAAATATACACACAAAATTGCAGAACAAAGGTCCTTAATAACGGCCAAATGACATAGTAACTACAAAACATATTGCAAAAACAGCAAAATTTGATGTAATTCTTAAAGGAGGTGGTAATCTGTTTTTAAAAATATAGGCCTACCCTCAAAAGACTTGAAATGTCTTAAAATCCTCACTTATCTAGGGGTTACACTCAAATTTGGAGTTGGTTAAGGAAGATTCTGCTAGCCAAGGTGGTTTTGAAAATGGTGATGTGTTTTGTTACTTCAATTTTGAAACCAATCTTCATTAGAATAGGTGTTTTATGACGCGAAGTTTTCAAGTAGTGCATCAACAATTGATATAACTCCATTTCCGTATTAGCACTTGACAATGAAGCGTTTCAATGATAATCAACCGGAAATTACTATCGTTTAAATGCAACACTTGTTTAAAACGGAAATGCCATTTTTAATTCTACGGCAAACAAAAGTCATACAAATACCTTCATAGACATTTGTACAAATCCCTATCTCTGTGCAGTGATGTCATAACATTTTTTAAAATCAATCATTCCGAAATGGTCACATTCGTTTGGAAACTGCTTTTATAGCATGACGGTTAATAGCCTCATGCGCTATGGCAATGGTTGATATGACGGAACCATAGCACAGCCACTGTACACTACTATATGTTACTGTGGAGTTAGCCTTTAGAGTTATTAAACTCAAAAACTTTATTCAAAAACAACTGTCTTAAAGGTTTTGATAGGCAGTATCTTTCATAAATCTGAGATGCCAATTTTAAGACAACTAGGAAGCACCTGCACAAAAGCACCCTCTTAAGCACTGAAGCAGGACTTCTTGATCCAATCATTTGTGTTTTGTGTGAACTTCTCATGAAAACGTTTTTTTAAATGTTGGGTATTTTGGAAACTTGTTTTGAGATTGAGAAGTTGAACTTGAAAAAACTGAATTCCTTTTGCAATTCATAAATCACAGCCCTTGACAGAGAGAATGTTCTGATACTGTTCACTAAGCAATATTTGAATAAATTTAGGATTTGAAACCAAATGAAATGCAGAGAAAATTTTCCATAGGATTGCTAGTATGTTTATTTGGTAATCAAACTGCAGTGTTTAATTAAGAATGTACACATTCAGATTAAGATTTCAACGCCTGTAGTTTTCGCATTTCAGCCACCGGACTTTTTCTCCAAAATAGATAACAGACCACCATACTTCCTGCAAGACAAGAAGCAGAGAGATTATCAGAATGATCAAGGAGCTTAGAAATATTATCCTTATTTTTCCTGAATAAGCCCTATCAGCTCAACTCTAAACCGGGGTCACACAAGGATTTTTTCTCGTAGTTTACTTACAATAGTACTACAGTAGTATTACAATAAAGGCTGCGTGTGACCGCCAACTTAAAACGACATGTCGTCGTTACCATAGTACCGTCGTTAATAACTTAATAACGATGATAATATCCGTCGTTGGGCCGCTTCTACCATGGTATGTAGTTAATTTACTGGGCAAAAACGCAGTGTGACCGCATTTCGTAGTTTACTACCATGCTTACGGCAATGAACCGTGTTGTTGACCTTGTGCTCGTCTGTCCAGAAATGTCTACGACATGATTACAATAATCTCACCGTTGTGACCGGGGGACAGTCGTATAATATTACAGTAGTACACAATAAGAATATTACGACACACCGAAAATATTGCTGTGTACGCAAGTCCAAGAATGTTCAATTTTCAAAATACCAGAGAAGAATGACATCTAATCACATGCATGGCATCAGGTCTTGTAAAACTCGCTCATGTGGTGCTCGGCAACCCAAACTGCTAAGAAAAACAGCAAGGAACTGGCACATTGCCTGTTTTTTCCATTAAACTCTTCCTTTAACAAACAGACTCCCATGTTGCATAAACAATATTTAATGTTAGAAAAATGTATGAGAAAACCTTTGTTATTTTAAGGTTGGCTTGAAATGGTTATTGGTTTGAGTAAATTCACAGTTTTTACTCATGTATTGACAGACATCTTGGACAGTTTGGAAATATTACACTACACTGCAAACTTCTATATTTTAAAAATGGTCTAAGTACGTCAGTCAGATAGGTGGTATTATGAAAGGCAGTCAACTTTAGCCGGTTTAGACCTGGGTTTTAAACCATGGTTAGTCTAAAAGAGTGGACCCAATTTTTTTCCTTTCAAAAATGTGTGAAAGTTAAATGTAACAGATGAGAAAATTCCTCAGGGATGGGCCATTTCAGCCCATCTAAGGAATTTTCTCCCGTACAACATATTTTATGGTATTATGAAGGAAAAAAGTCCACAATGGTAGGACTAACCCTGGTTTAAAACCAGGTCTAAAGTTAGACTTGCCGTTAGAATACCAGCTATAGTAGGCAATCACAACAGTCACTTTTTTCCCTGAAATACCATGCAATCAAAGTGAAAAGTGTTACTTTAACAAAATGAGAAGAAGAAAACAAAAACCAC
>JAMKCH010002244.1:0-38008 GCA_023653785.1 Ophioderma brevispina | reverse complement strand
GTTTTAAGGGCTTACAGTCACTTGCGCGCGGCTGCGGGGGTTATGCGTCAAGGACAATAATTTGGAACTTGAACATTTGCATATGAAACATTTCATATACATTTGATACAATATTGAGTGCAAGTGTGTGTTAAGTAACATCTATGTTTAAACTAAATTGGCAAATTGCAGTTTCAACAGTTGAAACAAATTGATAAAGTTGTGCATAATCAAATTTGGTGTTAAATATCACATTGAAATAATTTTATTGATATTTTACCAATATCATTTCATATTTTATCAACCAAGATTAAAAAAAAGAAAGCAAAAATAAAGTCTTGTAATATTTGTGGGAAAAATCAACAATCAGTTTGTGTGAACAATTGCAAAGGACAAGAAGGTAGCACGAATTGTGCTTGATTTGGTACAAACAAAGTATACAAACGTATACATGTGGCAAAAGTTTGGACTTGCCAAATTGGTCTTGAACTTAAAGAGGGACACACTATTTTTATTAGCTAGGGGGTGTGATGATATAAAAAAATAATCTTATATCATCCAAACCTCAGTTTTTATAACCAGTTGAAAAAGAAACTGGGATTTGTCAAGATGGCCAACATACTATGCTTATTTAGTGGAAACAGCTCAAGAGATAAGCTGAAGCTATACCAGTCAGCAAATCACAGACGTGCTTGCTTTGAAAAATCATAAAATGCAATCTCTTACCAATCAGGTTGGGAGACAGGTCATGTTTGGTGACGAGCGTGTTGGTATACTTTTGAGGGAATTTTTGAATTGAGAAGTCAGTGGAGAAGGAACCGTGGCAGAAAAGCACGGGTGAATTTGTTCTTCTGATAAAAAAAATAGAAGAAATCATAAGAAGAGGTCCTTGATGCCTCACTTTGTTACTATGCCTTTCCTTCCTTCCCCCCCCTAACCCGGAGTTCCGCCCGACCACGACTACAGGTCTTACGTCAATCTGGAATGTTGCAATCTGTGCTATTAGGAGGACAGGAAAGAAGGAAAGAATATGAAGGAAGGAAGAAGGAAGGAGGAAGGAAGGAAGGAGGAAGGAAGGAAGGAAGGAAGGAAGGAAGGAAGGAAGGAAGGAAGGAAGGAGAAGGAAGGAAGGAGGAAGGAAATTTACAGACTGCCAGCGCAATTTACTAGCAAGGAACATTTGTTCTGCAGGTGAAGCGTCACTCGTCTTTTCAATGGTACCGGCATTGACCGGTTAACAATGAAGGACCACAGCGGCCAGCACTGCAACTGGATCGTTGGATTGTGGATTTTCAGCCGAGTTGGATTACGATACTTAAGTAGTAGATGGTTATAGCTATGATTTTAAACAGTTGCTGTATTTTTTTTTTTTTTTTTTTTTTTTTTTTTTTTTTTTTTAAACAAAATTGAAGCAATCGTCTGACAAAAACTAGGTGTTCAGGAACGAAAATTCACAAGGGGGTGGCGGCCACCTCATCGTGATTTTTGTTGATAAAATGGACCAGGCGGTAGACGAGGTTAATAACGGGAAGGAAAGACAGCACAGACAGGCAAGTTAACGAGGTAGACTTGTGTGACTTTCTTTGTTATTTTAAAGTTAAGCAACACAGGTAGCAACGTTAGGACACACAAGTCATGACAGAATAGTCACACAAGTATACCTCAGCACAGAACAAAGTTCATGCGAGAATACAAATAATTTTATAATCATAGTAAGTTAGTTTAAGCGCATTTCAGGCATTTCGTTTGGAGGGGACAGACGGTAAATTGCCAATTCACTTTACTTTTCCTTGATCTCTATTGGGGCGGGGGGGGGGGGGGGGGTTAAGTGGAGGATCCCGCCCTTCACACCATTACGTGTCGTCTGAACACAGCGCCGCCCATTGTGACTCTGGCAAAATGGCAAATCTTCCAATGCCCTAGGAGTTATCACTACATCATTATCGCTGGAGCGTACGGCGGTCCGTAAGTACCTATATACATATATATATATATCCGGTATATAAAACTTAAAAGCGTAAATTGAAACCAGCGTTTGAAATTCTCAAGCTGAAATAATTACCGGAAGGCATGTGGGAACAGGAGCCGGCCCCGTAGCGATTGGTGTTCACTTTTCCGTGTTGCGAGCACCGAGTACCCGACAAAAACGTTCAATTTCTCGCTAGGGTCTAGAGGTTCAGACCCAATTACGATACATAGGCCTATTGAAACAAAACATAGTAACGACCCTCTGATGCCAAAAATCTTCCTAGAACCCTTCGTATTCCGGAGATATTTGAGATTTAGTTTATTTGGCAGCAGTCGTATGACGACCTGATACCGTTAATTCTCGCGCATGTACTCATTTAGATAATATATTTGCAGTCTGTGACAAGACTACTTAATTTCCGGACCGCCGTAGAATGAGGGTGGGAAACCTGTCAGATAGCGTCGATTTGGAATTTTTGTACATTGCGGTACACTGGAGATTGCGCAAAATACTTGACCTCGTACGATTTACGACACCAAAATATTCCTAACTAAAATTGTCTAGTTAGCTGAATTAGTTTATAATATAGGTTTGGTCTGGTTTTGGCAGGAACCCATTCTAACATTAGATCGACCACCTGATCGTTGATTTCGCGATATCCAAGGTATCGCGAACTGTGTTTTCATTCCTTGTTCAAGCTAATAGCAGAGCCTTTAACTCAGCGCTTTTCTGCTAGGGATCAAAAGACGTAGTGCATGGCGAAGAAATAGCCGGCCAATTAGCCATGCGGATACGGAATAGGAGGCGCTGTGTGCCAGCAGTGCAGATGCTAGGGAGCGAAATGGTGTGCTTTCCGTCCACCCCCTCCCATAGACTGGTAACGTCACTGTGTTCCTGAAATGTATTCAAATGTGAATGAAGGAGGATATGCTGCAAATCCAAGTGAACGTAAAACCAAGATACTCTTTGAGTTACTCAGCGTGTTACTTGGTCGGTCTTTCACATCGGGTATTTCACTTCGGAACATAGCCGTTGAACTGCCTTAGCTTTTATCTTTTTTTAGCCGTTACTTGTATATGGAGCGCCTAACATAACAGTGATGGTACTACAGGAAAAAACAATAGCAATAATAATAATGACGACAACAACAATACTAAGATCAAAAATAATCTTATTTTCCAACCAAAAGAGAAATCAAATGATACATTCGACGAGTTAAATGTTTTGGGTGAATTAGTCGAGGGAGATGCGTCCAGGCGTATTCGCTTGCACCCAATATGCACAAGATCATTACTGAGTAAACTATTTATGTTGCAGGTTAATCATGATCATCTGACCAACTGGCCAAGTGACCTTCGTGGATCGGAATCCAATCCACCGTCAACAGCCTACGCTCCGTCGGGGGAAGGCTACCAACAGGGCAAAGTCAAACACCAGGTATGGGCCACCAAATAAGAGAATTTAGTATAAGGTGAAATGGAATTAACTGTTAAGGGGAGACTGTGTTTGAAAAAATTAATTTGGAAATTTCGAAATAACGTTTTACTAAAACCGGACGTTGTAAATTGGTCATAATCCTCCCACTTTCTCGTCTATACAATCTAAACCAAGATATGTTGAACCTTTACCAACGCCGCAGTGTATGCAACCTCTTCATCCTTTTTAAGTACAGCTACCTAGAGTTTGGTTTCTTAACTTGACTGAAAGAAGTACCAGCCTGTTAAGAACAATATGCACCATGCTCTACAATCGTGCGACTTCGGAATTACTAAATTATATATGTGTGTTTTCACAATACGGTGCAGAAATTCTTGTCCAACTTTACCTGTAGGTAAGGAAGAGATAAAAGTTATTTTCTTGGGTGTGGGTGGTGTGTGTTAGTGACAAACTTTTGATTTTGATAACATTTTTGGTTTATATAATGGTTCACTACACGGATAAAAATTGTTAACATTTTCAAGCATTGATTCTAGAAATAGTGTAGGATAATTAATTTTTGAAAGTTTTTTTGTTTGTAAAACTGAAAGATTACATGAGTCTACCGAAAAATTGAAAACCTTCCCAAGGGTTCCTATTTGTGTAAGAATTATTACTAATAGCATTTTAAATAATAATTAATAATAGGTTATAAAGCGCCATGATCTAGGCAAACCTATTCCGAGGAGCTGCTAACAAAGAGCGGGGGATTACAAAAACCTAGTAAACCGAAGAAACAAGAATTCAACATGAACATGTACCCTGAAGGAGGAGCAAAAAACCAAATTGGAGCTTTGTTCAATTGGACATAACGGTTGTAACATTGCTTGTCAACTTTTTTTGAACATGTGTCAAACTTTTTGAACTTCAGACGTGGTATTGTTTCTAAGTTCACACAGTTATTGCCTCCAATTCATTAGGGACTACTATGACCACAGTGTGCCAACTCTGCATTACTTACTAGATATAAGCCGCACTTCTACCATTTAAAAGATCAAATGTGACAAATGTTCACCATGACCCACGGTGGATTTATACTCCTCAAATTTGATTAGATAGTATTACTCAGCAATTTTATTTGAGAAACGATTTTTCACGGGAAAATACTTGTTATAATAAAAAGATCGCAAAGGATTCACCTTGTGTTGTTTGTGCAAGTTGCACCTGTTAGATATTGCCACAATCGGGAAATGGGAAATTCACCAATATGTAAATTAGAAACTGAGTCAACGTGCTTATGCTTTAAGTGACAGGAGGAGGGTTTTTTTAGGATACAAATTTCTCTCAAATTTCACTTGGATCGGTTTCTGACCACCTACAGAGAACGTTTCGGGGTTTAATGGGACAAACAGGTCCCAAAAGAAAACCGAAACCTTGTTTTGAACTTGCCTGCTATCGTAAGTATTCTTGCGAAAGAAAAACACCTGGTCATGCTTACTTTCGAAGCAGTAGACGAATTTTGGAAACCTGGCTTCGAGATGAGGCCCTGAGGCATATGGGTCAATTCCTAAAAGAGCTCCAAGCAGGTGGTTAAGAGCCGGTATTATACAAATTTGTGCCCATTGAAATGGGATAAGCGACATAACAGACTACCGAATCAAGCAATTTCATTGAGCTCATTGTATTTGACGTTGCGGGCGTATGGGATGGCATGTTTCTAAAACGTGCACCCATGATACAGTCTGTAAAATGTGTCTCTGGAATGCTATTGTGGTCGTAGACCAAGAGGTCCGCCCGTTGCTCCATCATTAATTTACAATTACTGTGGTGTAGCCAATCCATTGTAAAAGATCAGTGGTTACAGTGCGACTGCGATAAAAAAATAAATTACTAGACCCCTATTTAAAAATGTGCACGTTTTCCGGATTGTTAGTGTTTAGGCCCAACAAAAACTTGGTTAATAACAAAACCTGATATCTAAAAATTCCTCCTTTACATTTTTCTCAAATCACTGGGTTTACAAAAGTGTAGTTTTTTCAATAAATATTTCTAAACGGAACTTCGCTCCTATCCTTTGGGTGCTCAACGAAGTTCACAAGGATGAGGCTTGTGCCAAACTTGATGAAGTCACAAACGCGGCTGGCTCGGTATTTCATGCGGAGTTGTTAAATATACCACAGTAAAATAACATTATGTTATATTTATTTTAACATCGGCATTTGTCAGGCAGAACCCAAATGCTAGAGGGATTAAATCAAGGGATGCATCAGACAGCGGGGAAAAATTCTATGGGAAGACGTCGATTTTAGAGGCCATGATAAAGCGAAGTGTTCGGAGCACAAACTGTTGAGGAAGAGTATGGATTCGGCAACCAAATTCACATACGGCACCAGTCTCTACTGGGAATCGAACACCCGGGCTGATTGGTGATGAAAGTGTAGGCGACTCGACCGCTACACCAACTCGCCCCTCCCCTGGTAGCTGTCATGATTGCTATACAGTTGTGTACATTATGCTCGGAAACTAAATCTGGATTTTTTGTTCGCAAAGGAGTACTCCAATGGCCAGGAAAAACATCTGGTACGTCTTTATCTTAGGAATATTTCATAATATATGTGCGATAGATTAATAACAATAAATTCCACTTAAGTAACTGAAAGAACCCTTCTTAGTCTTTCAAACGTATTTCAAGTCACAAGGCGTTCCGTTTTGTGTTAATTTTGAAGCATTTACAAACTCATTTACCAAAGAACTATTCTGAGTGAGAGTGTATAGGGAATGATATCAGATAGCAGCAATCCTTACGCTTTCGTTATTTATCTAAAGCTTCGATGATTTCGTGTACTACCAGTTGTTATCCAAACAATCCGAAGATGATTATGTGGTGCGTTTCCAAATAATGGGCAAAAATATATCGTCATTCCAGTGTTGTGAAAATATTGAGGATGAGTTTCAAAATTGCCGAAATGTTACGAGGATGGCCGTTTGCCATGGATAGTTTGATTCGAGGGGATTGGCTACCCTACTGCCATGTCAACTCATTGATAATGACTCTGTGAAAACCACACTTCAGGCACAAAGAAACAGTCTATTCAAGCTCCATGATGGAACATCGTCGCTGGGCGGGAAAAACCTAATGTGCACTTGGGGGGAACCTTTTAAAGGAGAACCGTACTAGAGTAACTTCTACAAGATAACGCTATAAAATAATTATGAAACACGGGATCAAGGGTTCATGGAAAAACGGAATTATTCTAACCATAGAAATGAAAATTAAACATTTGTGGACCATGCGCTATTTGAATTCGCGCTAGTGTATATGGGTTATGGAACGTGTTGTGAAACCGATGGACAAAACAGTCGTCATACACTGCAAACATGACGGCTTTCATGATGTACATGTTAAAATATAAAAAAATAAACATGTAAGTACTTACGATTATGTTAGTAGACACAATTACACGTTTCCCCGAAGGCGAAGTCAAGCGAGGAACAATGTCCCCTCTCAGGAAATGTTTTTGGCTCATTTTATATTTAGTACGCAGATGCACGGTGCTATTGCGTAGATCTCCGTCAAATGCTGCCGTGCCATGTCGACGTTAGTTCTGTCCGGTCACACGTAGCAACGGCATATAGGTCAGTAGTCATCGTTCTGTTTATGGTAGGCAACGGGTTTGTGGCAATCACAGCCTTGCTTTTGTCAGTTTGGTTATCTGTCAATGGCAACGCGCCTTTATGTCGCTTATTTGGATTATCATATTAGCTTCACATCAATGTCAGCCTTCGACCGAAGGGATCTAAAAAATTTTTTGCACCTTGGTTAATTCGCACTAATTTTAAACGCGGCAGGATTGCTTGTGTTACTATCGGAGTATAGCAATCTCATAATCGGGTGGAAATTAATACAGTGCAGGTCATTGGATAATGTGTCCTTTGTATGATCGTACCCATATTGATATACGGAATTAGCTGTCACGTGCGGAAAATTAAACAATAGCTGTTATTATGAGAAGCACCCGAAACGGACTCAAACCTAATGCCAGACCCTAAGCAGTGCAGTCAGGTTGAATAGCAGATAATTCATCGGCAAATCTCCCCGTCGGCCGCTTGGGGGAAGGCATACTAGATTACAAGCCCGTGTGTTACAGCCTGCATTCGACTTACATTAAATATGTGGGAGGACAGTCAAGTGAAATACACAACAATCCAACAATAACAAGGTGGAAGTACAGATTTTGGAGTCACCCCGGCGATGAACCATCAACTTCAAGTAGTGAATTCGGGCTACAACAGAGTGTTTGAATCAGGCAAGATAGACTTGTACCAGTAGGTACCGCAAAATACAACAGGATCAACACTACCATTCAGTGCCCCGTCAGGCCATGTGCAACGATACAAGTGCCGAAAGTCCTCGATAAATATTAACCAGGTCAAGTCTTCAAAAACAAATGCCTAACAATCTCTGTTAAATACAATTGAGAATGCTGTGGGGCCTCCTAATGGTAGTGTGAATATGGATTGCGTGGCATTAGTACTTAAATTGATGGTGCCAGTAGTAGGCTATTGAAGCCTTATCGATCCATGCAGTCAATCATTAGGAAGTTACACAGTGGTTGTCATCAGTGTCTGTAATTGCCAATGCAGGGTGTCAATGCCAATGCAATCCAAATTTAAAGGGACAATGACAATTACCAAACTAAGTGTGTAACGGTTCGGGTTAATTCGTGCGTGATGCCATTTCCTACGTCATTTAATTCTTGTATCAAGGGTACATTAATTGTAATCAAGATATTCAATGATAGCAATTTAAGAAGTTAGTGGGGTATTGATGACCAACAACGGTTTGGTTTACTCCTTTGTCCCTCAGAACCGTTACATTCATGTGCTAATGTCCATATCAATTATATAGTATTTAATTTTTTATCGTAAAGTGGCTAATTTCCAATCTATGGTGAATACCAAAATTCAGGCTGTAGCTCCTGCTGGTAGGGTGTTTTATGTTTTGTGTGGCACTAAGTATTTCATGGGGAGCGTACCATACTAGGGCGATAGCAATCTTGTTCCTGCAGTAATCAGGTGGGTGCTTCAATTGTGTTTATTCTGCTCAATTCAATTACCCAAACATCAGAATTTGGGTCTAGTGTAGTAAAGTTTGGGTCATAATAACTTAATTATACCAACGTCATCTAATGATAATACTTGCTCGATAAGACCAATTAAACGATTGGTTTAAGTCCTTTGACCTCTATTAAGTTTGGTCGTTTTTCGTGAAAAAAAATCGTTATGGGGACTTATGATTTCCTCACCATTTCTTGTTTAAAGGGTTACACTATTAACATGCAGCTTTGGGTATTCATTCTAGAAATGCCAAGCCAAATGAGACATTCCGTCAATACATAAGGGGGAAAATGTCTTGTGATTCTTCCTTGCTGCCCATTTATTAGACGGCACATCCACTCCCTTTTTGGGAAGAGTTAGGTTGCGTCAAACTAAATCAAAGGTTTCATTGGTATTTGCAAATGTATCCTTTTTTGATTGATTATAGTCGTGCTTCGAATTTTTTAATGATGGATTTTAATTTTGGTTTAAGTTAATTTAGTTTAATTTTTCTTTTTTTAATAATTGTTAATTTTTGGGATGTAGGAGTTTGCAAGTTATGTGTTAAAAAAAAAGGCAATGGAAATTTTAAGATGGTTGTCAGTTCCATGGGTATTTTGTGCCCATGCCAATTATGTCTTTTTCACTTTGTTGTTTTAATAGTCACTCCTTTTGGCTCTGTACCAAAAGCAGACCAGGGTCGTTAGGGTTATTTAACATCTGTCTTTTTGCATGGGGGTTCTATAAATTATAGGGAGGGTTGGTTAAACAAGTTTGCCATGTCAACAACCTTTTTGTTTCGAAAATTCAATTAGTTGTGGGGGCAGGCTACGGGTGCCTTTATAAGGCGCGGGCGATATCGTAACAGCATTCGCCTTTGCACGAATCCCGTTGGTTTCCAATTATTGTATTGATATTGGCTGAACCATAGGGCTATTTTGACACTTTTTCCAATATTTGTTTGGGGATAAATAGGCAGCAAAACATGTTAGTTTCTCATTTTAGCCCTCCCCACGTACCTAGAGAGTCAAGGGTCCATGGCCCGATAGCTCATAGCCTCGTTCCAGGAGCCCCAGATGTTACCGGAAGTGGTCGATCTTTTTAAGTTTGTAAATACTAGCTTTCAAGTTCTTATGTAGGCCTTGTGGGGCTAAAAACTTTTTGTTTTTTTCAATTACAATGAGATCATACGTAAGTCACTTTGGTCATTATATTGGTTTTTCTTGGAAGTTGTTATGCTCATTCATGCGAACTTCCTCATACATTTATTTTGTAAGTTTCTATACTACAAACAACACTTCATGGTGGATTTAATATCTGAAGGTATTTTGGCTATTTATTTGAGCTTTTTCATTTACGATTGGTGGTTTAATTGGCAAAGTTTTGTTTTTATTTTCCCTTAAAGGTTATATTATTGCTATTGATTAACGTGGCTATTATCTTAATTTTATATTTCGGTATTAAGCTCAAATACTAATTCAGTGTACACCTATTACTTCATTTTGCTTGTCTTGTCAGGTTCATAGCTAATCGCGCGTGGGTTTCATTTAGTTGTTTAAGCGTGCGTGTAATATGGTTGCGTTTTAAGACTACCTTTGCTTTGAGGCGGCACCATTATGTTCCTTACCGGTGACAAGCCCAGTTGGAGGAATAGGGTTTATTATTTTTTCTCCACTTTTATTTCAGACAGAGGCTATGCGTACTTGGCTCTTTGGAGATGGAACATGTCCATGGAGTGGTTTTACTTGGGGTAAATGTTAACTTAAGGATAAGTTAGGGAAGTCATGTATAATACGCAGTTTCCATCAATTTCATAATTCAGTTATGGACCATTGGCATCTTTAATGCAAAATAAGGAAAGATTTTAAAGAGGTTGTCAATTCAGTAACATCTACTTTCCTTTCCAGTATAATTTGGTCAGGTCCTTTCTGATGAGACTGGGATATAACTTTTGAGATTAAGAAGGGTCATGAGTACTGTGTACTAAAAACTAAATACTTTGGTCAGTCTTTCTGATGAACTGGGATACAACTTGATGGAAAAAAGTGGCAGGGAGTAAGGTGTACTATAAACTTCAATTAGCATGTAGAGTCAATACGCATCATTCCTTTCACTCTCTTTTAGAGTATTTTTTGCATACCAGCTTTTTGACCCCATGCATTTAAGATTAAGTAAGGTGCATGAGTACGGTGTACTAAAAACTAAATAATTTGGTCAGTCTTTCTGATGAGACTGGATACACTTTGGAGAAAGAAAGGTGGGCAGGAGTAAGGTGTAATATAACTCAATAGCATGTCAGAGTCCATAACTCATCATTCATTCCACTCACCCTCTTTTAGAGTTATAGTGAGCAATACACAGCTGTTTGAACCCCATTCATTTTGTCCCTTTTAATTTTAGTGCATTTTTAAGCATGGTGACACATTTTGACAACTGGTAGAGTAAGGCATGCAAGAGCTATACCTCCGCAAGAATCAAAGTTTGCCATATAGGCACAAAGGTCCTTTTCTTTAGGTATTGGGCCTCTATATGTTTATTTCCCATTGAAAGCGTATAAAACTAGCTTTTGTATGAAAATCATTTATCCCGCATGAAATTTCATCAAATTTTCCAGGATCTAGTGTGCATAATACAACCAACTTTTCAAAGTGTTCTCCGTGATTTGTTTTTGGTTTTATCTGGGTTGTCATAATAATTGATACTTTCAAAAACTGTGAATAAAGGATATACGCTTATGTGATTAGGTAACTCAAGTAATTCTCTCGATATTTAACAACATTCATTTGATAGTGAGCTTGGTCGTATTCATGCAGTTGAACTCAAAAAAAAAAGAATTAAACTACAATGGGGTCTGCTAATTTCAGACGTGCTCTGTTTGTTAAAAGCTATGTTTTTCCATAAAACATTGTTAACTCACTCCGATATTTTGCAACTCTTATGTAGATATTGAGCTTGGTCGTTTCATGGCAGTTGCACTCATTCAACAAAATGGTTTGCTAATTTTCAGGCAACAGATCTCAAATGCTCGTGATGGTTTTCATTACAACCCAATTCAGGTTGATTTTTCCTTTGAATTCCTTGGGACAATTTTGCATGCAGTTGGTGTACTATTCATTCAGCTTTAAAACAGGAGGGGGGTATTGGCGATTCCCTAACATGTCATGTCAGGAACTCGTTGGGAGGATATTGTGGTGTGCGAGTGTGATTTGGTAAAATAAAATCAATAGTTTCATTTTACATGATGTATTATTTAAGCCTGAAACATATTATAATATTATATTCTTATATATTTGCTTTAGAAGCTCAACTTCATATATTCCTAATTACAGAACTGATACTGAATATTTCATTTTAAAGCCAGTTAATTCTCTCAGTCATTCCTTGTAGGAGGCTCACGTACCCGTGTTGAGTCCAAGCTGCACAATAACATTTACAGCTGTCTACTACCAATATTTACTAATAATAATGTATATTTCGCGCATGTGTAAGGCTTCAGCTTTAGCTTATTTTGCTTAATGTTAGGTAGCTCGCCTTAATTGTCAATACGCGTAATTCACCCATGCTTTTATTCATGCTTGCTTATTTGCTTAATGCTTAGGTAGCTCGCCGTTATTATTATGCGTAATTCACGCATCTTTTATTCTTTGCTTGCTTATTTTGTTTTGCTAATTTTAGGTAGGTTCTCCTAAAATGGTAGGGGAAGCTCTTTCATTAGTTACGTTTGCTTTTGCTTAATTATTGCTTGCCCTCAATTCTTGACCTTCCTTATGATTCGGTCGGCGTACGTCAACCAGCCCGCGAGGCCTAGATAGATTTTTACGTTGCTTATACTTGCTATATATATAATCCCTTAAGCGTTGCTGCTTTGCTACAGCTTTAGACGTTCTGAACTTATGGAATGTAATGATCATTACAGTACATGTCTAGATTTTAATGCGCAATAAATTTTTGATCCTCGATGGCGGCAACATGCAATTAAAAGTTGTGCTGCTTGTTCATTTCCTGGTGTAAGATATTACCGTTTCCGAATGCGAATCACGAGGGAACAAATTTACCCTGTCAGGAATTGTTGTTCATTTCCTGTGTAAGGGTAATAAATGTCATTTTGTGACTTTTAGTGACCGAGGGTTTTCACTCCCGTTGGTGCCCAAGGGGGTCCCTAATGAAACCACTTTCCAGAGGGAATTTTTGCACAACATTATATACCACATGTGAAAGGGTCATAAGACAACCTCAAATCAGCGATAAAAATGAAATTTGTTATTTGGTTGCAATTAGGGTCAAAACATTTTTTCAAAACACGCAAAAAATGGCAAAAAGACGGAAACTTAATGAAACCTTGCGCTTACATCAAAATTTTTGAAAACTTATTCTATGGTTGATATCTACTCTAGAAGACCCAATTACATATATTTAACACAAAAACTTGAAGTTTTAGAATTCCTGTATTTTTAAACGGGTGTTGGAAATGCACATCATTTTCACATAGACTTTGTACAGTAACGGTGTAGCAACGTCAATGAACTTGTTTGTTTTCAGCCATAAAGGTTGGATTATTTTTATGTTCTATTAATGTTTACTTATATGTTTGTGTGACATATATCAAAATAAATGCTTGGTTCTTTGATTTTTTTTTTTAATATTCTCAGTTAGTGCCCAAGGGGGGGTCCATGTGACCCTTACTAATTAACTCATTAACGGCTTGGCCGGTTTATATTTTTTTGGTATGAAAAGAAGCGCATTTAAAAGTCAAGACAATTACAAAAAAATCGCCGCAAAAAACCCACGCGTAAGCGGCCAGCGCGAAAACAAATTTGGAGGGTCCCTATGTTGTTTTACTTATTCCTATTGTTAGGAGGACAATAAAGATAGTCAGGATAGACTGAGCAATATCACATTTAGTCAACAGTTGATTTTCACTGTACTTTACACTGTCAGTCGTCCATGATTCCATCCGGATTCACTTGAATAACCTAAAACCTAAAGGGCCCATAGAGGGCGTACATCACGTTACCGGTATCCTCACCACCACCTTTCCTTTTTTTGAAAGACAAAAACGAGAACAAACATTCCACCTTGAATAAAAAAAAAATACAACATACTTTTACTTTGGAACGGGACAAAGTGATTTAACCATACTTCTTTCCTTTTTGAAGAAAAAAAAAGTACCCTAATCCAAAATAAGGGGAAACTCTCAAATTCTTTGGTCAGGCTTCATGCTCATTTCCTTTTTCAACATGCGGACTTTGGAACTTACAATATTAACAGTATCAAAAATATAAGCGAAAAGGATGGGAGCACGCTTATTTGGCTGTTCTTCAAAGTTAAAGTCAGGCCCGATCGCTAATAGCCTCGCCCCCAGAAGCCCAGATTTACTGGAAGTGGTCAATTATTTTTGGTATCAGAAGAAACAACTATGTTTTCTCATTTACCCTGTGAAAATTTGGGGCCAAAGAATGAGTGGGGGGCTTTGAAAGTTATGAGCTTATATAGTTTTACCACCAGTACTCTATGGGGCTTACAAAATCGCGTTCTTAGCTCTCGCATCAAAAACGGGTTGACATATCGGCGCGAAAACTTTACCGACTGTGGTTTGGGTGAAGGCCAATCTATCCAAGATGAAACTTTTCCAATATCCTTAAATCGGGCCATTCACCCTTTCAAAAATGGGCTTTTTTGGACAAATCCAATGTTCAAAAAGGTTGCCCTGTTACTTTTGTCAACTTTCTGTATGTTATTCAACACACTTCTCCTCTTGTTCCTTTTTTTAATCTACAACCCTAACAAGTAGTGACTGTGTTCAGTTCATTTAGGTAAGCAATAATTGGACCTATGTCAATTTTAAGTTCAATGTACTTATGGTCATGAAAGTTGGTACAATCCAATGCTTTACAAATAGTCTTTCAAATACGAAGACTTCTTTTTTTCTCTGGTGCTGCGTCTAACACGAATTTGCGTGTCCATATGTATTTACAGATGGTTTCTGTACGCTTATGGGTTACCTTTGCTTTCCCGGGGCTGTGGTAAAATTGTCTGGGTGGCATTGTGCGCGATTGCTACGTTTTGGAGTTGCGCGTAGAGGTTGGTTTGTGAGCTTGTGGTTTCTGTGGTTAATTTGAATGGCGTCTGTTTTGATGTAGTTGCTCCATTTTCTGTTTTGTATTTGGTAAGAGCGTATGTTATTGTTTCTGTACGCGGGCTTTTATTCCATTCTTTGCTATTTCCGTGTGGTTTCATTCTCACTACATCACCTGGCTGGAGTTCTGGTAATGGCTTTGCTGCTTTATCATATGACGCTTTCTGGGCATTCTGTATTCCTTGAGTTGAGTTCTTTTACATTGTGTGTGATTTTTCGGTTCCAAATCGAAGATTTCTGAGGCAGCGGTGTTCGCGTTCTGCGTCCGAACATACGTTGCAGGGGAATGGTAAGGCCATAGGTTGGAGGTATTTCTCCATGCGAGTAACGCTCTTTAATATCTTGATGATCCTTGTTGGCTTTTCTTATAAGGTTTTTTGTCTATTTGACTGCATTGAGGGTAGTCCGGGGAGCTATTACCCGTGGAAAAAGCGTATTCTGTGGCAAATCTGGCAAGGCGGACGAGTTAAATGGAGGGCCATTGTCCGAATGTCCGCGACAGGAACACCATGCCTAAAGAAGTGGCGCTTAACATTAAGTGACTCAGGGGTGTTCCACTCCCTTTGGTGCCAAGGGGGGCAATGGGACCCCCCAAGGAAACACTTTCCCGAGGGATTTTTGCACTAAATGTATACCACATGTGAAGGGTCGTACGACCAACCCCAAATCAGCAATCAAATGAAATGTTGCTTATTTGGGATGCAAATTAGGGGCCAAACATTGTTTTCAAAATGGGCAAAAAAATTGGGGCAAAAAAGACGGAAAATTCAAATGAGCCTTGCGCTAATGAATTTCTTTTAGGAAAAAATTATGTTATTCATATCTACTCTAGAGAAGATACAAAAATTACAATATTTAACAAAAATATTGACGTTTTAAGGAATCCTGTATTTGAACGTCTGTTGTGCAAAATGACCACGTTCATTTGCCATAGGAACTTTGTAAAATTAATGTTTAGCAACGTCCACATTGAAATTGTTGGTTTTAGCACATAAAGGTTTCGATTTATTTTTAATGTTTTGGCTATTAATTGTTTACCTATATGTATGTGTGAACATTAGCAGAAAAAATGTTTGGTTTCTTTGTTTGTAATATTCTCTTAAATGACTTCCGTTAGTGCCAAGGGGGGGGTCCATAAACTAATTAACTCATTAACGGCTTGGCTGATTTTTTTTTTTTTTTTTTGGTATTAAAAAGAAAGCGGCATTGTTGTACAAAAGTCAGACAATTACAAAAAAAAAATGTCGGCGAAAAAATCCCACGCGTAAGCAGGCAGCCAGTGCGAAAACAAATTTGAGGGGCCCCTATGAAACCCCCCCCCTTGGTCACTCTTCTTAAGTGTTTAAAGGGCGTTTAATCACCGCTATCTGCGTTGTTGATAGGGACATGTTTGTAAATACAGCTCCGAATAATCGAGGTAAAAGTCTACAGTTACGATGTAGTCTTTGCCGGCTACCTTGAGACACAGTCTATTGCTACTCTTTCCCATGGTCTGTTTGGTACGTCCTAGTGGAATAACGTGGCTTTTTGGATTGTGGGCTAGAGGAAGGTATTACACACCTCACATTTGGCAATGAGATCTTTAAGTTCAGCTGCCATTCCTGTCCAATACACGCCAATACACGAAGCTGTGCTCTCAATACCAAATGTGCAACTAGGCAGTTCAGTTGTCGAAATGAGCTGCTCTCACAGGACTAGGCACCAACCACTCTAACTTGAAGAACAACAATTGTATTGCACAGACAGTTCATGACGGATTGAGTAGGAGGGCTGTGCCTTGGGGGTATTTGCACTGCTTACTCTGGCAAGCCTGTTAAACTGTTTCACAGTCTGGCACTGCAGACACCATCATAAACAGTGGCTTTTCTGGAATTTCATGGAGTTGCTTTGTATGACAAAGCGCGAGATCAACCAAGATGGCAATAGATAGGTCTTTGCTCTTCAACGGGCTGCTTGCGCATAAGGGAATTATCGCGAAAGGTATCGGCGAAAAAACATTCTGCGTATCAGGTTTGTAGGCGGATTTCATAGTCATAGTGGTTGAGTATGGTAAATAGACGTTGAAGTGTTTGGGAGCTGGGACAAGGGGTTTCTGGCTAATGTTGACAAGTGGTTTGTGATCTGTCCATAAGATATTGGTCGTCCGTAGTGTAGTAATGGTTTCTTCCCATGCCAAAGACCTGTGCCAGTAGTTCTTTTTCAATGTGGGCGTTATTGCGTTCCGCGATGTGAGGGCTTTCGCATCTCGCGTACATAACTGGGCGACCCTGTTGCATGAGGGCTGAAAACCGAGGACCATTTATGCCGCGTCCCTTGGCCTTCTTGTTGACATTTTTTTCAGGACAGGGGCTTCTGCTAGTGACTTTCTTGATCGTCTAGAAAGCCTTTATCCAAACTCAGGGGGTTCAGTTCCACTCTTGGTTCTTGTGAGTGAGTTGACGTAGTGGGGCATTAAGTTCAGATAGGTGAGGTATGAACGCAACAAGGTATTTGAAACAATACCATTCAGTCTTTGACGCTTCTGGTGTGTAGGCGTTGGTATGTTTAGGATGGCATTTACTTTGCAAGGATCAGATGAGTTCCATTTGGGTTTTGCAACATTGCCATGAATTGAGCAATCCATCTTGTAAACCGGAAAGTTATGATGGTTTCAGCGTGGTGTGTTGCTTACGACAGCGCTCTAAGAAGGCTCTCATGTTTTTGTTATGGTCTTCTAGTAGGGCTTCTGCAAGGGTGCACCGCGTCCAGTGATGATAAGATCATCCACGACGAATGGATGCCATTCTTTACATTCAGTACCCCCTTCCAGACATTGTGGACAGTTTCTGCTGAAATATCTCAGGACTTGGCTTAAGTCCATACGGAAGACGTTTCCAGCACCAACGTCCCCATGGGGATTGAAAGCATATGAGTTTTGGATGATGAGCTAATATCTTCTAGTTGGAACATGGACAGGGAACCTTCAGTAAAGATCAGTTGGAGAAAACTGTACTACATCAAGGTCGGGCAGGCAATATGTCCCTATTGTAGGCAAGGAATAATAGCGACGGCTCAACGCTGATTAAATGGCTGAGGAGTCAATGCAAAGTCTATTTACACGTTGGGCTTCTCAACACACAGTAGACTTGAACACACAGGCCAGTCCATCGCGATCCTCGTCATTGACAATACGACTAGCGCTCAAGGCGCTCTAATTCAGCTTTTCAGTTTTTTTTTTCTAGGCTGTACCGATAGCGGACACGACGAGGAGGGGTAATAAAACGGGTGCACTGATCCTCAAACCTATACGTTTACCTTACCCGGCATACAACCAGGCAGAAAAAAAAAACATCTTTAAATTCACTAAACAAATCAGAAGGATCTGGGCTCTTAGTGGCGAACATGTGTATTATCACAACTAATCGTGTTGTGAACCTCAGTAACTTGGTACAGGACATGTGTATGACACAATCCATCTCCGTGTTCAATTCTGAGTTTCAGTTACATTGTTGCACGCGATGTTTCCAAAAAAATTACAGTGATTAAGCCTGCATTTGTTGCGCTGTCCTAGATCTAGTAGTGGCATTGTATCATATGTACACATGAAATGGTCTAAGTATTTCCTGCCTGTTTTTGGAATTTCTGCGTGCAATTTGCACGTACCAAGCACAGAAACAGCATGATTGCTATACATGCGCAATCTCATTTGTGCGACTTTCAGCCAACAACCATCAGGTAGGTGCTTATCAGGGAGGGAGGCGGGACGTTGCAGGAGCACCATGTCACCTGCATATGTATAGGTCGGGTGCGGCTGTACTTGCTTTTGCACAGAATATTTTACCAGGAACTAGTATGATCATGGACATTATTTAGGTCATAAAGGTCTATGATAGAACAACTCGTCTTCATCAGAAAGTTAATTCTTGCTACAGTCGGACTGCGAGTTCTGACCTCAAGGCTCTGACTCCGTGCACTAATTTCTTTCTATTAGTAGGGCATTTTATTTGACAGCAAAGTGGACCTATTTTTTTTAAGAATTTGGCATACTAGAGTAAGCAGATGGACAACCTCTTTCTGGACATAGGAGCTGGACTGAACACAGGCTTTACAGGATTACACAATATTCCTAAGCATTTCCAGCGTTTAATTTTGTTCACATGTTGCATTTGCTACTCTTATTACACACTGGCCATGTCTTATGATTTGCAATAATGTACATCATGTGATTTAGACGCATTGCTGGCGGACATAGACTTGGTTTGTTTGGGGCTATGCCTCAGCACCGTGCCCAATGAGATACAAACTTGCCAGAGTAAGGCTTAGACTCTGTAACGACTCCTTTCTAGTCTCACTGTCCAAAAATCCACAAAAACATTCCGATCTCTAATTAATCATTGTAAGAGTGCCGAAACTCACAGGTTGATATAAGTTTGCGTAACTAATAAAATAAAAGTCAATGATTAAGACTCTTCTGGGTCAAAACGGTTTTAAACACAAATCTCTTCAGTGACAGGTGCGGTGCCCACGGACAAAACCCTCCTACTTTCATAATAATGACCTCAATGATCTTAGCTCGGCGTCATTTGCAAAGTAAGCCATTGTGTTTTTTCCAAAGCTTGGGGGGCCCAATACTAGTGATAAATGTGGCTAACTACTGTATGTAATGATCATCATGGACGAAGTACTGTTAACAAGTCATATGACGCCACGTGTTGAAAATCTCCCAATGTGTTTTGAGATTCCCTTAACTAAAGACTAGGGAGGGGGAAGAAGGAGTTTTTTCACTGATTTTACATGTGACTCACCGCTTGTGGAAGTGATTATTGTTCCACCAACACCACCTAGAAGGAGCAGGGGCAGGAGGGTCCTCACTGTCAGCATTACGTATCACAAAATGGCTAACACTGCTCTATAATGTCGGACCCAATGTATACCGTGTGTCCCCAGAAAAAAAAACGCAACACTGGTGGCATCTGGGGCCATAAGTTTTGAACAAAAGCACGTGACTACTATCCTTTGTTGTAAGGGTAAGATGGGACTGTTAGCTAATTATCCCTGAAAAGTTCATTAAATGGTAGAGTCAATATTTTTGAAGATATGACCACAGAAGTCAAGTACACCCTGTAGGACCCATTAACCAAAATTGAGGGCGCTTATAACTACAAATACGGCACAATTACGTTGTGCAACCAGAACACCAATATGAATCTTCTAAGTCCCAACCACCCGTCCCACCATTTTTCCCTCTTTTATAAAAGGGACAGGTGTTGCAACCCACATATTAACATAGTGAATGTTTCACTCATTGGAATAGCAAAGCTAAAAACATGCATTTCAACGCAATTAAAAAGGCTTTAAAAGATCGAATACGATGTATGATCACAAACTCTTCGTATGTCCAAATAAGACTGACAATTGGATTAGAGCTAATCATTCATTCATTTTGTGACGGCACACAAAGATGTTTATCTTAACCCAAAACTTTAAACGACAGAAAATAACTATACTGATATTGTTATTTGGAGTTTTGTGTTGAAAACATTAGGGTTTACCTTCATAAAGTTGAGGATGTAAACTTATTTTCAGTACAGCAAGCTTTAAGGCCTATACGCATTTATCATTTATGTAATGGGGAGTTTGTCAATGACTAGTCCATTAGTTACTCTTCTGAAACATATTTAGCGCTAATAAATTAATGTTTTTTATTATCAGTGAAATAATAAATATTGTAAGCAGTCATTTTGAACCAGTTACAGGTCGTCTGCAAGAAAATTTGGGCCAAGGTCGATTGCAATCAATATTTTATTTGCCACTATTCTTGGTCTGCATTGCCAGTCTTGCTGTTAACCCAGCTCCTTCATTTTTGTAAAATGGGTTCTGCGAGTACTTGATTGTGTGGGTATATTTCGTTGAAAAACTATTGACTCTGCCTTTATGAACTTTTCCAGGAATATTCAGCTAATAAACACAATCTCAATTCTTACCTTACAACAAAGAATAAGTAGTCACGTGCTTTGGTTCAAAACTTAGGGCGCCTGCCAACCAAGCCTGTTGCGCGTTTTTTTTTTGGGCCACACGGTTTTTTTACAAAGGACAAACAGTGTTGGTGTGGGCACCCCCAATGTATGCCCCCGGCGCCCCCCGCAATGGCAGAATTATTAAAAACATCCAAAAATAGCCAAGAATTGAGAGAGTAAATAACCATTTTCCAAGCAAAAAAAAGTTGCTTGTGTAGGTGGACTTGTACTGAAAAACTTGAAAAATGGTTTGTCATAAATAGTGGTAGCGTAAGTGTTGAGTCAAGTTCACTTATTCTGGTTCAGGTTAATGATCACGGGAGTGACCTCAATTGTCGACCCTCATAACTGATTTCAGGTGCCAAGGAATTGTCAATATTTCTGAATATGCAATGATATAGTAACTGAGTATTAAAGAGACATGTTGGCAGTTCGGACCAACTGGCCTATCTTAATTTACCCCACTAAACACACATGGAAATAGAACCTTGTACAGCTCCCATATAATTTGTATAAAAAAACTAACACTGCAAAGCATTACAGTATCTTCACACTGTATTATCTTGTGTTTGCATAAATATTTATGTCATGTTTCAATCACAAACATTAAGTTAATTTTGCACTGGTCATATTTTTAATTGTCATGAAAAATTTTTATTGGGAGAAGGCTATCATGCTTCAATTACAGCAAAAAAAACAGACATTGCCTGTCAGTTATTCAACATCTTAGCAGCGCTCCGCGCGGGGCAATAATGGTAACAAACTGCCCAACTGAATGTTACTACTGGATGGGGCCCTAATAAACGCTTACAGGTGCTACGGGAATCAGTGGCATCCCATTATCACACCATTTATTTTGTTTACAACACGGGGATGGGGCACCGTAACGGATTGTACTGTGATACACAGTGAGTCGGAATTTGCACAGCGATCGCGACAACAAAAAAAAGTCGGTTTTTTACGGCTAAAACAGACGAGCGAGTTCAAAATCCGGCCACTTCTAGATACCATGTTGTTAATTATTCCTATTCGTATAGGAGGCAATAAAGATAGTCATGATAGAATGAGCAATATCACATTTAGTCCACAATCATTTTCACTTTAACTCCTTTAGCTGTCAGTCGCCATGATTCAATCCCAGAATGCCACTTTGACAATCTATAACCTAAATGGCCCATAGAGAGGTGCGTACATCACTTTTACCGTTATCATCACCTCACACCTAGGACCCCCGCCCCCGGCACTTAGTGTTCAAGTTGTAGGATGACTTCAATCATATGGAAGGCCAAACGTGAATTCTTTAAAAAATATCGTTATCGCCTGGAGACCTTACAACACTAACACTCCATAGGTTTTCCAGAGACCAAATTGGATCCGTAGCACGAACATTCTCGCCACCACCTTCGAGTTCTCCAGGGGGCCGTTCGCTAACCTCATGCGTAACCACCCGTACGTGTATCTAACTCAGCTTAGTCCTACATAATAACCTTTTTCCATACCATTTACACCGTGCTTTTGGATAAGTTGATCCACTAGGCATGACATAGTATGACGTAGATTTACAACTGAGTTCGCGGACTAACCACCATGGGTTAGTAATGTTATCTTAACTCAGATCGGAAAGAAACTGAATCTTATTTTTCAAACGATGAGGCGCCAACCCTTCAGCCTTTTACCTCATTTTTTTTCGATCGCGTCCGAATGGCTTCAATCCAATCATCTAGTTTCCTCGTATTTAAGACTCATGTTGATGCTATCAGCATAAAATGGTTATATGATTTAGTATTATTACTTATTAGTGATTTGGTCTTAACAATGTCTAAATTGAAGTCAAATAATACCAAGATTGCATTACTTTAATGTTTTATAATTAGTACAATATTATTTTATACTTCCTTGGTGCCTGTGACCTGGGGACCCAACCCATTAAGGTCGTGGTGGATTTAGCTTTGGTATCAGGAGAAGCGTACGTAAACGAAACAAATAGCAAAAAATCCTGAAAATTTCATGTGCGTTAACCGAAAATCGCAACAAAAAAAAACAAAAATCGTTGCTGGGCGAGAAAAACTCTATGTAACTCCAGCGGTCACTGCAAAACTCTCATATTAAAAATGGGCCCAGTGGCCCATGCTCAAACTCATTATTTTGCAGTTTTTTTCCTTGAATTTCAAGCCAAAGATGATAGTAAATCATATAGCACTTTATGTTCAGAATCTGAGTAATACTTTAACCTAAATATATTTAGAAAGGAACCTTTCTAGTGCATGGCATACACAAATTATTCAATTTTTGGTTCTCTCGAAATTGTTACATGGTTTTGTCATGTAACCGTTTTTACTCCATGTGAGGTTTTGCTTTTCAAGGTCAAATGCACAAAGGTTTTTCCGCCCCGCAACTAATGTTTTTCCCCGGCGGCACACAAGCTTATGTAATGTATATATTTTTATTTCATAATTATTGGTATTTTATTGATATGCTCCAGCTCCAACCATCACCAAAGCTTACCCACCACCACAACACCCTCTTTCAGCGCAACCAATCACAGAATGAACAGATTCGAGCCTACTAGAAGAAATGAACCCAAAGATCGGGACTCCTGTACGCCAGGTTTCAATCTATGCACACATTGTATCAACAGCTTGATTTGTTATATTTTGTACTAATAGTCCGAGCCATCAAATCCGTATCCGCTTAAAAAGGTTTGCCTTACAGCCTCTGCTCTAAAATTGTTGACCCCATACATGCATGTTATATTTTGGGGGTCTGAAAAGTGATGTTGGATAATAAGCCTCTTGCGAAAACAAAAATCGCAAGATGGCGTCCAAATACGGCCGCTTTTTTACCTAAAACATGTTTTTTATGCATAACTTTTGATTACAAACCTCCAAACAGAGTGCCGTTTACGTCATTTAAGCCAATAAAATTTTCTACAAAATGATACCAATTTAGGTAGGCATAGTTTAAGGGTGCTAAGGGTAGAAATTATTGTTAAAACCGCGTTTTTTTATCATTTTTTTTTGAAAAAAAGACTTTTTTATATTATATTTTTCTTCATATGGTAAACACCATTATACCAATGCATTTGATATTTTCCCACAATTTGACCTGATATCATACGCAATGGATAAAATCTCGAGCATTCGATAACCAAAAGCAAGTTATTACGTAACAAGTTTATAACCAGTAGAGATTTTAGCTTTTTAAGTTGCCTCTATAAACCCTATACAGAGTACGCCTTGAAAAAGCTAGAAATTTGAAAAAAGGTATTATGATGTGCATTGGTGAATGAGTGAATGATGAATGAATAAATTCAATCAATCAATGAATCAGTCCAATCCAATCCATCAATTAATCGATCCCCAAAACAATCCAAGTGCGTCGGAAACACTTAACATCCTAATGAAAATCTAACTTCCATCAAACCATAGCAGATTGTATTTTGTTCCCTGCATACTTGGATAATTGGGGGTGGGGGGGGGGGGGAAATTCATCATACATGACATCCCAGGAAATGCACCTATAACCTGTCTTAAAAATAATATAGCTGTGGCAGTACCAGTGGTCACTAAAAAGACTAATTCTCAGCTGTTGTCCGGCACACACGCCAAAAATCCCCTCGCCAACTTGTGCACGGTTCTGGTCACCTGGCATATAAAATCTTTCACAGCACTTTGATGCTTCCATGTATACATATACCAAAATGCATAGATCACTGTCCATTAATAACAAAAAATCCCCATAATGGCCGCAAATTATGCCCTATCATATAAGTACACATCCCTCGGCCAGTGCCCGCCGAGCCTTACAAGTATTGCATCAAATGTAAAAGCTATCCTGACCTAAAGACTGCCATTTATGCTAAACGACTGTAGTTTTTTATCAGTCATTTCTTCCAGTCGTATACATTCAATAGTTTGGAGAAAAGTATTAAAGCTGGAGTGCATTTTTCATTCCACTTATATATGATTGCTTGGCTAGCAATAATGACATATTGCAAGTGGAAGATTACAAAAAAAGGAAAAAAAAAAGATATTTGCCGTACTGTAACGAATGGTCGCATCGAGTTTTTTCTTTTGTCCACGACAACACCTGTATTTAAAAGATGGACATCCACAATGAGAAAATAGGTGCTCAAGAGTGTCGATATAATCACCACAAAAGTTAGTCAATATAGTCTATAGTTGCCAATTTTAAACAAAAAATAATGTGTAGCAATAATTCTTTGAAATTTGAAATGAAGTTCATAGTTTGTGAGTCTATTGCGGATCTACATGGTAAGTAAAAGGAGGTTGGAGGAGTGGCGGTAATATGAAAAACTTGTTTTTTTAAGCAATTATTTTTATTCTTACTCCTCAATATATAAACAATTGGTCGACACCAGAACAATCCAGTGTCAACATTAACTGTAATTCATGCCGATATCTTTCCACTCTCTAGGAATGGCAGATATGAGTTTGTAATACTGGAACCATTTATATAAGAATATCTCCTGCATCTTTTTAACATTCAAAATTCAAAATTAATCCCTGCATGATGTCTTTTATTATACACAATACCAATCTAACCAGTGTTTTCCCGAAGAATGCCTTTTATACAATTTTAATAAAGAATTACAGCCAATCTCATTGAGAAACTGGTTTCACTGGTTTCTGAAAACGAATGGTACCCTCATTTCACACTATCTTTTACAAAAGGGTTGTTTAATATGTTCTATAAAGAACTCAATTGTTCTGAAAGATTACATTTAAAATAGCAGATCATCGCCAAAAGCCTGAATTGAATTTCTGAACAGCAATTTCCAATTAGCAACGTTGGATTACCATAAAAACGTTTGATCCAGGCAATTTTTAAAAACATTAACCAACATGATGATCTGCAATCTGCATACGGGCAAACCTCCCTTTGAACAGGTTAGGATCATAGCCATTCTCTTATCTATATCTTATACACCATCCACAAGAAATTATACCAAATACTATCAGCTCCTTTAAAATTGCTCTGGAGGGTTTCGAAATTCTGAAAAAGGATATACGAGTTTTATAACACGCAAAAGTTTTGATCAATGTGGATCTTACCTCACAGGGTAAGATTTTCTCATCTTCCCCCTTTGCATGGTTTGTTTCTTTATATCACAATTCGCTTCATTGAGTTAATCAAGCATATATTTTTCATATCATGGAAGATATGGCAATACCTAAATAAAATTGAATCGTTTGACCAATTAATCTGCCTATTTTCACATACAACAGTTTGAATTCCTTAAACTTGTCCTAGCCTACAAATCATCCTTTTATTATATCTTATATGCAAACCAAAAATACAGAAATACTGAAAAATGATACCATAGCTCCAATTTTTCCTTTAAAGAGTCATTTGTACCGTCCTAAAAAAATGGTGTCACCTTCATACTGACTATTTTAATATCCTAATCTTTTAAATCACCACTGATACAAGAAGACGCGTTTATACCTTTTATTTTCTTTGATACACGATTGAATTGTACAATTCTGAACATATCAAATAAAATGGCAGGGCGACAGAACCTCAACCTTGAGAAGACCGTTCAAAATGTGTGAAGAAAGTATTTATAACACAACGTTCAGCTCCGTTATATATAAAGTAATCCCTCTCTGGAAATCGGGGCCAAAACCAAATTTTACTAGATTTTATTTATACACTTTCCAACTATGTTATCAAATGTCTTTTCAAAACATAACCAAAGGGGAAACCAAATATTCTCAACATCTGTAAATTTATGATATCCAAAAGTAATCTAATTGGTCCGCCAATGTATAGCTACCTTTATAAGAGTTTTTATAATCTACTTTCCGATTAGATGGCCTCCGTTTTACCAGTTATATCACGATTATCCGTTTTATGCAAGATTGTATTATACCTCTCCATTGGGAAACTGACAGGATACATTATCAAATATTTTTTTAATTTTTTAGGTTTTTTCTTTTTTTAAAATAAGATTTAAAAAAACCTGATGGTAACGATCCATCAGTTCTCAGAGATTGATCATTAACATTAACCCGACAGCTTCCAACATTCCCCATTCGTACCGGGGGTGGGGGGGTGTGTTACCCACCCCACCCCCTAGTTAACTTCGCTCCGGGCGCTAAAATGCCAAAACTTTCGTGAAGAGCTCCTAGTTCTCGTCTCTCATCCTTTCCGGTCACGTATGCGAAAAAAATGTTAAGGTCGCACCTTCACCGGGGTTAAGGGTATGCCTTCAAAGTCGAAGGTAGGGGGGGGGGGCTGGTTGCCACACAAGGATATTTTATGGTGCCTTTTTGAAATTTATGTTCCAGTATGCTTTTTGATGTAAAAAAGCCAAATGCCATCATTTAAGAGCGTAGAAAACCGCATGAAATCCGATATTCCTGCGATTTTTAGCGCAAATTAGATTTTCGCCTATTTCGGTGGGAAAATGCCAATTTTGCTGACTCGCGACTTGATGACGTCATTTGTGACGCCATACTAGGTATGTTGGTATTATTTTGGTATCAATGGAAAAGGAGGACCATAGCTATCCTTAGAATCAACATCGTAGCATCATGTTCTTTCTACAAATTCTCGAGGGGGTGGTGGTGGTAACCTCCCCCCCCTTGGTAAAACCGTGTTTACAAAAAAAGGCTTGTAGAGACGAGGGTTAATCGACCTTCACATTTTAAAACCAAAATCGCTATCTAACTCCGGAAGGGGTTGTTGTAAAAAATGACCGAGTCAATGTCACTATTATCAATTAATATGTTCAATGATAAAAACATCTTCACATTAAGAATATCCTTATGTTCTGAAATTGCAATCACCATCAACACAAGTTTTTTGCTCAAGGGTTTTTTTTTTTTAAATTAAGAAAATACCTACTACTCTTTCCCCGTCTTCAACTCCCCCCCCCCCCCCCCCACCCCCACCAACCCCCCCACCCACGACTTTGGCACGGTATAAAAAAGCATGTGCTTTTATATCATAAATACTTCAAGAACTTTCTCTTGCAGCTGATTATGAAGTTTAACATCATTTGGATAACTTTGCACTGCAATATCAAGGGATTTGATTTCCTTTACCATTTCCTTAATTGTGTATGTATTGTTTGTCAGAAATTTTGACACCTGCGAAAGAATGACAATAATTATTACGCCGATACCCTGGGTCACCTGTACGGAGCCTGGGTAACCACCCGGTACAGGGTTCCGGCCGGTGACCCTATACGCGAGACCAAAAGGGATGAAATGGTACCCTATTCGAAATAAAAAGCAGATCTGTTCAACTGATTACCCTTTTGAACTCAGACCTATTCCAATGGACACTATTCCGAGACCCCGGGCCACCAATTGGAATTTTAGCTATGCTGTACACTCCTTTGAGCTATTTTATGGCATTTTTATTCTGTTTTGAGCATTAAATCATACAAAATTCTCTTTCAGATTCAAATCACTTCAGGTCAAAATCAGAGTCCTGCCGATTTTAATCTCTACCTGAAACGAAAAGTAAAATTTGATACCCGATGTAATACTGACAGAGACAGAGTTGAATTTGATCCCTATATTGCAAGTCTCGAGACTGCCCAGGTCTCGCTTTTTTGTAACGCGGTGATTTACCCGACCAGATACCCATTTACAAGTCAACACTGCTAATTTCAGGCTTGTGGGTGGGGGGGTTCTCAGATCTTTGGTTGGGTAGGACTTGCCTCCGCGACTCGGAGATTAGGACCTATAGCTACTACCATTTTTTTACCCAAAAAGGGACCCATAGCTATACCATAGATGTAGATTTTAGGGCCCAACTTATATCCAAATTTGCCAATTTCCCGCAAAATTTTTGACATTTTAAGCAAATTTGGACGATATTTGGCTTCAGATTAGAAAATTTGGACTAATTTTCCAACAATTTAGAAAATTTTGGTTTCCGATTGAGAAATGTGACTAATTTTCCAACAAAGTTTCTGAAAATTGTGAAAAAAACGACCCATTGCTATACCAAAATTGGCATGAAAAAAGGGTCATTGAATATACCCGAAGGCTGAAAGGACCGATCTGGGCACGTCCCTGTATGGTCTTTGTGTTGAAAAACCCCCCCCCCCGTGGGCGTTGCCTATCACGAGTATCAGCTTGGGTCAAACAAAACTTGTAAATCCACAATATTGGCTCTTAGTTTATTATTTAACCAACAACAGGAAGTCTTACGAGAGCCATTTGTAATTAAAGTAAATAGCGTGCAAACGTTACTATAGCCGCCCGAAAGGTTTGTTACCAACAGATAAAACAAAACACTTTTTCAACTCTAGGATCATGATTTCTGCGCAAAATATATTAATACACAACACCTTCCATTGGGGTAGAATAGGCTGTCAAACCTTCGTTGTTTTGGCTTGAAATCATAAATTTGTTAACGTGTGGTAATCATCCGGCATTTGAAGGTCTATAGTGTGATGTCCTGTAGATCAAATGTTCATGTACTATAGGCTGTAGGTATCATGGAAATACAATGTATATGTACCAATTCCAAACAGATGGTTTTCCATTAGTAAATGCAAAATAATAGGGGGTTTGCAACCAGATTTCCCTTCAACTGGTTATCTAAAAAACCTCATGTATTTCATTTTTCCTTAAAGTTAAGACTGGATATCCACTGTAAATCCCTGCTTTAAGCTTTTGCTTTAAATGTCGAACGGGCATTTTAGTGCTAAATTCTTGATCGGATTAAATTATCTATATAAATAGCATGCATTTTATTTAAAATGGACACCTACACTGTTAAAAAATGTAAATATATAACGTGTTTTGACTGGCAGCTAGGCCTCACAACATTTTAAAACGACTTTTTTACGTTTTTTGCCCTTTGCGAGTTCCCGTTTTTACAGTTATTGCACGTTTGGAGTCCCGTCTGACAGTCAAAACTACGTTTTTAAAAGCATTTTAACAGTGTATAATGAGTACTTTCAAGTGAGGTATTTTGGTCATGGGGAAAGTTTTTTCTGATCAAAAATTATGATGCACTTTAGCAAAAGTGCGCAGTAAACCAACTTCTCTGTTTCACTGATTGATGAACCGTCGTTACAGATAACTTCCGTTTCTGAATAAGGTACATAACTGTAATTTTGATATGAACGAAACATGTGTTAGAATTAGGTCCAAATTTGATAGAAAAAATTGGCTTAATTGATGATTTGTTTGTCCATATCAATGGAACATTAAACGATATTCATTTTTTGGTTAAAAAGTGCCCAAAAAAAATGTTATTTTTTCCTCACATTTGCACCTTAAATAATTTCTAAAACTCACTAATGTTGATATCAGCGTGTAGATATTTAATTCTCTTTCGAGATGGACACAAATTGCGTTCCAATTGAAGATTAAATAAAAGTTTACGGCTTAAAATCGGTTCGTTAGTCAAATCGGGCGCCATTTTGAGACGCCATCTGGATTTTCATATTTTTTTCGCATCGTTAAAAATAACTCCAACATCAGTTTTTCATTATGCCCAAGATGTTCCCCTCCTTGAATCTAGTCCCCAAAAGTTTAGAGCCGCTCCGGCAAATATTGTTTCCGTTTTTCTATCAATTGTCTCCCTAACTATAATAAGCAAAGGGCCATCCAAATATCACCTTAGTTTTTGATTTACCTGCCAGATCACTACAAACTAAGCACACAATTGATTTTTTGGTAGTTTTTTTTATGGATAATACACAATAATCCAGAGGTGTGCTAATTAAATTTTGTTGCGGTCACATCGAAAATCCAAAGATGGCGGCCCAAATGGCTGCCGTTTTGGCTAACGACAGTATTTGGGTAATGTCCTACGTGAGCATCCAATCACCTTGTTTTGGTGTCATATGAAGAGATTTCAAAATTATCTACATGATGATACCACTTTTGTGGTTCGTTGTTTATCGACATACCTTTTTTTTTTTTTTTTTTGTTTTTTTTTTTTTTTTTTTTTTTTTTTTTTTTAAAAAACAAAATGCATATTTTTGCCATTTTTTTCAAAAAAAATGATGAGGACTGGAAATACGTTCTCCCCCAATATATCAAATTTGTTCAATAATTGAGTCAAGACTCTCAGTAATGCCCTCATATGATATGCATTGTGTGTGGAAAGCACAGGAATCTAGCAAGTTTAACTTGAAGTTATAGTGTCTAAAAATGAATGGGGTCTAATCACAAAAAAACGACATTTTTGCACATTTCTAAAACACCATGAACAAAATGTTGGTCATACCAGTAAATGCTATATGATCATTCTGATCACCTAATTATAATAAAGTTTGATTTCAGTTGCTGCAATGGCCTTGCTGATTTTCAACTTTTTTTTAGGTAACCGCTAAATCCAAGATGGCGGCCATTTTGGCCGCTGCTTTGACCAAAACAAGGTTTTGAAGGATTAACGGGTTGAAGGAGCCTCCAATCAGATGTGATTGGGTGTCATTTTAAAGCACATAAATTTTTCTACAGGATTATACCATGATTGATGGAAGTTTAAGGTGGTTTAAAGTGGTAATGCAGCAAAAATGGAGGTTTTGACATTTTTTACCAAAAAGAGATCAAGAAAGAGAGACTTTTTTCTACACAATGAAAATTCTTATCATGAGTATTTATTACTGTAGCGGACTTTGTCCCAATAAATATGCACACTGTGAAAAGGCCAACTTTACAACATATTCTGTAAAAAGTTATAGTGCCAAAGTAAAATGTGTCACAATCACAAAAATGGCTATATGACAGTTTTTGATCACACTAACTATAATAATGTTGATTTCAGTGTTACAATGGCCTTACTGATTCAATTACCTCTAAATCCAAGATGAAGGCGGAAAATGGCCGCTGTTTGACACAAATTACATTTTAAGGAGAATATTTGAAGAACACCTCATGTGGTTATGTCATTTTACAGCAAATCAAAAATTTCTACTTGATGTTTTCACTTTAAACCGTAACTATTTACATAGCTCTTAAATAGGAAACTTTACTTAAGCAACTGTGTAGCATAGTGTGTTCAACCGCTGCAAGGTGGTACAGGGAAAACAAGTGAAAGGTGAAAGAAAGGTGCTGATGTGGTTTAGTAAAACTATATTTGATGGTGGTTACAATTGTGCCACAAGTATGCAATAGGCTATACACACGATGGAACCAGTATTTTTGTCCTTTGTATCTTCTCTGTTATTGTTCTTCACAACTATATGCCAAAGAATACTACAGATAAATATCTGAATTAAAGGCTGAGTTTTGCACTCCTTTGAGAGAAGTGCAAAATCCCTGTTACATTTCATTCAGTTTTCTTGAACCCCATTAGTAGAAGTGCATCGCAAATGTCATCACCCAAACCCGGGGGGGGGCACTCCCATATGGAAGTGACCCTTTTTTCAGCAACCCACCAATGAGCTTTTGAAAATTTCACCAAAGCACCCTTTTTTTGAATTCTACCACTGTCACCCAAGACCCCTATTTTGGGTGAATTCTTGCAGAATTTTTTGAAAGACTATTTTAAAGAAAATTTTTGCAAAAAATCTCACCCAAAAGACCCATTTTTTGGAAAATTTTGCAAAATAGTCACTCAGAAAACCCGATTTTTAAGCAAGTTCTGTTGCTCTGTCGCCCAAAACCCCGTATTTTTTCAGTCTGTCACCGAATGACCCTGGGTTGGAGCGCGAGCCTTACACCCGCATCAATTTCATATGTGAATGGCCCCACCCCCGGGTTCCAAAACACAGATGGTGCTGGACGTTACATCTAATCCAATCAATTGAATTTCACTTGGAGCGTTAAAAGCATCCATGGCCTGTGGAGATAGGACGGTTTTGTACTGCCGGTGAACAGTGCCTATTATGATGTACGCGTGGTAGATGAACCATTCCTTTTTTAAGTAAAGGCACGCTGGCAAGGAAGAAGGTTGGCAGGATCAAATCTTCCAGAACTACCACATGGTGGACCGAAGTCCATTGACCCTGAAAGTTAAAGGGAGAATGTAACTCTGGACCCTGCATAACAGGCATGTAGAATGCTTCAGAGGATGTGGTATCATTCTCTAGTAGCCACAATCCGTGAAACATGTTTGTCAAAGCAGCGTCATTTTGGCGCCATCTGGATTAAAGGTTACCGCAAAAAAATTAATCAGCAAGGGCTGGCAGCTACTGAAATCAACATTTATTATAGTTCGGTGATCAAAAACTGTCTATAGCATTTAATATGTTATTGACACACACATTTGTTCATGTGTTTAGAGAAATGTGCAAAAATGGTGTTTTTTTTTGATTACGACCCCATTCATTCCTAGACACTATCACTTTTAATTAACCTGGCTATGATCCTGTGCTTTTCACCCACCATGCATATTAACAAGGGCAAATTCCTGAGAAGTCTTGATCCAATTATGAAGAACAGTTTTGATATATAGGGGAGAACGTATTTCAGTCCGCATCATTTTTTTTTTTTTTAAATGCAAAAATATGCCCTTTTTGGCCCAAAACGGTGTGTATATAACACGAAACCCACAACATTGGGTTATCTCATGTAGATAAGTAAATTATCTTTAAATAGACACCAAGACAATGTATGAAGAGCTCACGTAGGACCAATTCCCTCAAAATACTGTCGTAAGCCAAAACGGCGGCCATTTTGGGCCCGCCCATCTTGGATTTCGAGTTGACCGCAACAAAATTTAATTAGCAAACACCTCTGAATTATTGTGTATTATCATTAAAACTACCAAAAAATCAAGGTGTGCTTATTTTGTAGTGATCTGGCAAGTAACATGCTTATTTTTGATTTTGCCCTTCACTTATAAAGCCAAAACGTAGTTCACTAAGAGTGCCTTTGGATGTACAACTGCTTACATCCGCTCTCTGAATATAATCTTGACCAGAGTAAACAATGAACGTGATCAAAATCAGGTTCTGTCATTTTAGAGCATACATCGACCGGGCTAGTTTACAACTGTGTAAAATTGGTAAACGATCTTTTCGAAAGTCAAAATGTGCCTTTACAACACACCCCCAACAACAAACACACACTTCTAACAAGGTAAACGAATATCAATCAATATGAGTGGTCGAACGAATGTCACTGAACTGGAACCTAATGTTGAATAATTATAAATAAAAAAAAAAAGCAAAAGCTGTTGCAAAAATTACTAAAAACAAAAAAACACGCGTTTTTAACCTAATTTTTTTTATTTCAAACGAGTAGATTCTTTGGGCCATTTTGGCTGCCAAAGAATGAATCTGATAGCATTTTCATATTAAATGAAATTTGATGTGTTTCGCGTGGATTTTAAATTTTGCAATGTAAAGTAATGGAGAATTTTTGCAATGTTAGACATTACTTCACAAACATGTTTTCTCAACCTATTTTGTCAGAAACTTCACACACATATAACTTTCGTATATTCTTTAAATATTGGCAAAGGAAAAAATATAATAATTTTTTTTCTGAATCAAAGGGATTCAATTTTAATGAAAATGTATTATTGGGTGCAAAGCATGAATAGAGTAGCCATTGAGCCAGTTTAGACTTACAAAGACAAGAAAAGTTCATTGCACCAACTGGCTGCATGCTTCATAACTCTTTGTATAACATAAAATCAATATCTTGTATTGAGGCTTTCACAACAATGACACAATGGTGTTTCTCTTGTTCTTTGGTAAGTCTACTGGTTGAAAGGCTATTCTATTAACTGCTTTTCACCCCCACATAACATTTTGTTAAAATTGAAGCCTGTTGCAATTCAAACACAATATTATTATATTTTTTCTTTGCAAATATTATAGAATATACAGAAGCATTTTCGTGTGTGAGTTATGACAAAAATAGGCTTTTAAGTTATGTCTAAAATTACCAAAATTCTCCATTGACTTACATGCAAAATTTACAAATCAAGTGAACCACCATAAACATTCTTTGAATGAAATGCTTGTTAGAATCGTTTTCAGCAGCCAAAATGCCATAGTAGAATCCACTCTTGATAGAGAGTTGAAGAAAAAGTGTTTATTTGCACACTACTAAAAATAGTGGTCCAGGAAAGCATGCATTGGCATAGCAACTGAGTGATCTGGATGACCTTTAGCTGTTAACATAAATATTGCACACAAACGCACACACCACAAAACACACACACACACACCACACACACACACACACAGTGGCGGATTAAGTGATCCTCATTGTTGGGACTGCATATATTAGCTACATACCAATGGGAAGCTTATTTTATCGCATTTTTATGTTAAACGTGTATATTTTTATGCTACTCACGATTTGTTGGTTACAAAGCCCAAATGAAAATCGTCTTTCAAGCAACACCACTTCAGCGAAAGTCAATATTATTGGCTTGTGCGCTGTGAGGTGGTGACGTCACCGATTGTGTACTCGTCTATGAGCTTAATGCAAGTATTAACAATTTGGCCCACTCGCCAGTGGTGGAAACAAAATCCCATTCACTTTTATTGCTCGCTTTTGCGCTTTCGAGACTACCATTGTTTCTCTAAAATCAGAATTATGAGCAATACAGAAGATAACTATCGTGGTAGATTTGATGGATTCTATCCCACAGAGAAGGCGGTTCATCGGCATTTTAATACTGATTCCTTGCTTACGTTACTGCCTGCAATTAGTATGGTTAAAGGAGAACTTACCAGAATAATTATACAATATACGCTCTAAAAACAATTTTGGACACATATGGAGTGGTGTCGGGAAACGGAATTATACTACCAAAAATTGAATTAAAAACATTTTGTCTGACCACGCGCTACTTGAAATTCGCGCGAGTGTATATGGGATATGAATTGTGTTATTGCGATACGGACGGCACAGTAGCGTCAACACCACCACACATGATGCTTTAAGAATGTGATTCCTATGGCAGTATGACGCAAACGTACCGGTCGTATCTCATAACACGTTTACACTAGCGCGAGTTTTAAATAACACATGGTCAGATGGATGGTTTATTCATTGTTATGGTTAATATAATTCCGGTTTTATATGAAACCATCGATTGGTCATAATCTTTTTATAGTATATATGTCAACTTATTCGTGGTACGGGTTCTCCTTTAACAAATTGTCGCTAGTTAAAGTAATTTCCGCCATGTTACGCTCGATGAGCCAGGACTTTACCGGAAACCCAAACAGCAAAGCCACAGTGATTTATTAAAAAAGGGTTCAATAGCCATAATTGAGTGACTGTTTCCCGATCCGAGAAAAGTAGATTAAGATATGTTCCGTTACTCCCCCTGATAGCGCCTATACCTCATGCAATTCCATCGGTTAGCATAAGAGGTGTACTTAATCAATGGAAGAGCGTGTCGAGAAGCACGCGACCCCCCCGTTGTTTTGACCACCCACCATGCTCCAGGGGCATGGTTAATTCACTAACCTCAAAGGTTTTCATGCTCCAGGGCATGAGTGGTGGTCAAAATCTCACATTAGTGTCAACACAAGTGGCCTCTGAGCTATGCTTGCTACTCACGATTCCTCGTAAGCGATGAGAATTCCAAGCGATTTTTTCACATTTCTTGAACACTATGAAGAATGGAATTATAATCCCAATCTACAGAGATCAAGGAACCTAGTCAATCAACATTTATCGCGACATTGGCGAATTATGAACAGGGAAGAGGGGCCTTTGGAGTACTTTACATTGGACGATGCATTGCGCAACAAGACTTACACAATCGCTTACGTCACACGAATTTGCCAAAGTCAGAGAAGGAAAGCTTAACGTATTTTTGGGCGAAAATCGCAACGAAATACAGGGTTCGTTTTTGGCTTATAGCGGCTGTATTCTACGATTACTTTTTTTAAAAAGATAGTTTTTGCATCTTGAAGTCATAAGCTGTTAAGTTGGTATATAGCTTAATATTTGCCATCCGAGCAATTGTGGATCACCTTTAAGAGTCGCGTGTCAGCAGCTGCTGACTGGGCCCCTAAAATATTGCTCTCCGGGGCCCCCTCCCCCACCAAAAAATAAATAAAATGGAAAAAGAAACAAAAAAATCACGCCACAGTGTACTCCAAGATGTGTAGGGCCCAGTGTCTTTTCACATCATCACACAATGTTAATGCAGGACACCTGGGCTCCACACAACCATGTTTTCGCGAAGTCAAATCCTTTGCATCAGGTCACCGTTACCAAATAGAAAATCGTTCACCAAAAATTTGTAACAGGGCCCTGAAAATGTTTGACCCCTCAAAGTTGGGGGCCACAGCCATGAAAAAAGCGCCGTAATTTGCTCATGAAATAGTTTCTGTGAGATAAAGGGGGGGGGGGTTGATTTTTGAGATCCATAATGGGGGGGGGGGCTGGAAAGTCGTACCTTTTTTTGTATTTTTTATCACTCCCTTACCAGTGTTTGCAACGCTCCATAACAATTTGTACGGTTTCCTTGAGGTATAAAAACACAAATAGATCATGCAGCGTGTCTGACTATGCGGAGAAAACTTATGCTTAAAATCGCACCCATTTTTAAGACAGATTTCAAAATTTCTTCACTCCCCCTCAGAAACCCCAGTTGCATCAAAGTGCAACATTGTGTCGCTTTGTGGCGCTAAAGGGCTCCCAAACTGTTGCACTAGGAACCGTCACAAACAGATTTGTAAACGTTGGGGATGAACATTTTTTACCCTCAAAAGTGGGCCACGGCCATGAAAAGGTTGTCTTTTATGCTCGTTTGAAAATGGGGTCATATGATTTCGTGGGGTTGCGGATAATTTTCACAAAAAAATAGGGGCCCTGAACATTCTGATTTTTTCACCTCCCTTACAAGTATTTGTAACACTCCCGTAACAATGGTAATGGTTTCCTTGAGGTATCAAATACAACTACATTGCATAGCGTTTCCGGTAGGCGTAGCAGCATGAACATAAGGAATCAAAAGCCATCAATAGGTAAGAACCATATTAGATTTCAAAATTTTCACTTTTGGGGGGATCCCCCTAAGACCACCCCTTAGTTACACTAAAGAGCGACATTGTGTCACTTCGCGACGCTAAAGGGCCCTCACCTTAAGCTGCCGACAGGCCCTTTCCTTAAATCCGCTGCTGACACACCACAAAAACCAAACAAACACACGCACACACACACACACACATACACAAACACATATACAAGCCCAAGCACATCTTCTCAGTCTGCCTCTGTTTGGGTTCTGTTTCTCATCTGCCTACTAAGGGGCCAAAAAAACGATGAATTTTTGTGTGGGAAAAAGAGAAAGATCAGCGAAGTATATACCAAACTTTGTTCGGCAGTTTCGACAAAGTAAATTTTGAATTATCTTCTCAAAAAAAGAAATAATAATAATAACGTTAACAAGCAATTGTTCGGAGGGGGGTTTGAATTATTCATTTGGTTATAATGAGTTCTTTTTTTATTTTACATAATATTATTACACGTTTGTATTTTAGGAGATTAT